>MJUT01059668.1:381070-410060 GCA_002080005.1 Gigantidas platifrons
TGAAGAAGTGAGAAGGCCAGGTCATTTCTAATAAACATACAGACTCCGCCACCGATACGTGATCTATCTAAGCGTACAACACTATAATTCTCAATATTAATTTCCGCGTCTGTAACCGAGTCATCTAACCATGTTTCACTGATTGATATGATTGCCGCTTTAGATTTTAAAGCAATTAATTTTAATTCTGATATTTTTGGCAATAAAGATCTAGCATTCAGATGTAGAAAATGTAAACCTTTTTCATTAAATATTTTAAAGCAGTCCTCTTTAACAACTGATGGAAATTGAACAAATTTTGTAGGATCATTTTGTTCGGGACATTCGAAAGATGAGTTTAATGATTCGCAATGATTAAATGGAAGTGATAATAGAGAGCATGAATCGCATAAATATTGAAAATTAGATGTTCCGGAAAGCCATGCTTCATATTTATCAAGTGAAATTTTCGCACATTTTATATGTGATTTGCATTTACATATTTCACAGTGCATGCTTTTACTAGTTTTAATTATTCCTTTTTTACATATGCTGCATGGACATTTAGGAGTGCGTCTAGCTGTAGATGGTCCTGGATGAGGATGCACGTCCCCGCATATTAATATAAAACTCAAAAGTGTGGACTTTGGAGTTATTTTAAAATTAGATAGATTAGTACGTTTACAAAAGGAATAGAACGACAAAGATGGTTTTTGAAGGTGACTTTGGGTAGATTTATAAATAAATATCGAAAGTTGACTAATTTCACTTTTATTATAAAAAATTATCCCTGTGAAGTCAAAATAATGTTTTCTTAACCTTAAATCTTCATCAGGAATTGCCAAATTGAAATAATTGTTGATACAGCTGGCAAAAAACACGTAAATTATTAGGGACAAAAATATGCCAGCTGTTGCCATGTTAATATTTTTGACGTTCTTCTTGGGTAGATGTATCATGTAGAAAACTGTTACATATTATTGTGAACTGGTATATGTATTCCATTGTTAATGTTTACCTATCTGGTAGATATACAAATGTATTAATTATCTGCTGCGGCTCTTTTCACAAAAATTCTTACGATAAGAAATTGTCGTAAGTGTAAAACTAAGATTAAAAAGAGTTTCACAAAAATACTTACGATAATATTAAGTGTAAAATTAGTCCTAACTTTACGTGTAAAACTACCCTGTCGTAAGTGTAAAATTTTGATCTTAAGAGAAATAGTTGTCTTATCTTTTATCGTAAGTGAAAAAAATTAAAAAAAAAACTCTGGTTAATTCTTTTAATTTTATATTTCAAATTGGGAACGATCGACAATTGAAGAGACTACTAGAAAACTTGGTAAAAGTTCTTCTTTTTATTATTATTATTTTTTATTTAAAAAAAATGGAATACGGGTATTTTCTTCTAGATATCTACAGTCTCCGCTTACAAAAGTTTTGTATGAACAGTCACTTTAGGACTGGAAGTTTCTGGATCCAATGATATGGTTTTGATTTTGCCTTATATTAGTAATATAATTTATTAATTTCTGGCAACTTCGATGATCATCGAACACTCTGGAAAATACATTCTTCTGTTATATTAATATAAATATATAACAGGGATATTTATTCGTCTTCGTCATTGATAGATGATAAACACATCTTAATTTGGGTTACCTCAGAAAAATCCGAATAAATTTTCATCAGTAAAAGAACAAGTGTTTAATTTTATGTGGGATGGGATTAATTGGGAAAAAAAAGGGGGGGGGTAAATATTTTGCTGACAAATAACCGATAAAATGAATTATATGAATAGGTTTTTTTTTCACACTCCCTTAAAAAATAATTCTACTTAAAGTAACGATGCATGGATGATGACGCACAACTCCAAGTAATGATAATTATTATAGATCATTTTAATTTACATGCATTATAAATGTCCCTTTATACGAAAATCATACCCGTTCATATTTTGTGCAGTTATTGGTGACCGATTCATATATTAGATAAAAATTCAATATAAACATACAAACACATCATAGCATATAAAAATGGTTATAAATCAGTGCCGGGGATATTTTATAGAATAATTTTATTTGAAAAAATGTTTTGTTGTGCTATGGAAATGAAACTAGGTTGCTAAGAAAGATGGTTTATGGTGTTTAACGCCGCTTTCAGCAATATATCGGTCAGTTTTATTGGTGGAGAAAACTGGAGTACTCGGAGAAAACCACTGACCTGTCACAAATCACTGACAAACTTTATCACATAATGTTGTATCGAGTACACCTAAGGAAGAATTTTTATCGTAAGTGTAATTTTAGTCGTAAGATTAAAATTTGTCGTAAGATAATCTTTGTGAAAAGGACTTAGGAATTGTCGTAAGATAATCTTAAGTGAAAAAGTTAGGACTATAGTTACGAATTTTTGTGAAAAGAGCTACAGGTAACTTATTTGGAGTATTATTTATGATAATCAGATGTGTGACGGTACTGACGGACACAACACAACTTATTACAAAAATGTATATAATTATATTGCTAACTTTCATCATTTCCTATTTCAGATGCTAACAATATGGTGGATGTTATTTCTGAATCCGCATGTCCCATCTGGATTGGTTAAAGTAGAGGGCTGATTTGTCTATCAATTAAATAAGGTGTCAGACCAAAATTTTGTCCACCATTGTTGTTTAATCACCAAATTGACTGGTTTCAATTTTGCACATTATTGGTAACCTGCTGAACTTATAATTATACATCTTTGTATTTTACACAATAACAGTATATCATATCAACTCACCTACACACAATAATAATTATATAGATTATGTTGTAATTTGATTTGATTTGATTTTTTGGTGTTTAATGCCACTTTCAGCAATATTTCAACTTACTGTATCATGGCGACCACCGACAATGAGCAAGCAACTGGCAAACTTTATCACTTGCAGCTGCGAGTCGAATGCACCCTTTTTGTAATTTACAAAGCCGGATGCGAACCCATGTCATATTGGTGATAGACTTGTAAGAGTTGTGAGGTAATCCAACTACCTAACTCATTGAGCCACCCGGGCCCCGGCGTGCCGACCAGCATAGGGGTCCCATGCTCATTGAGCCACCCGTGCCTTGATTATGTTGTATTTAAAAGACTACAGCCAATGATTCTAGAAACAATTAATGTACATTTTTTGTAAAGGGCTATCTAAAGAACAGTACAGCCATGTTTCTTTAGTGGTTACAAAGAAATAAATTTCTTAAACATATTTCCGATAGTGTTCCATGTTAAACTTTGTACTGATGTGTTGGCCATCTTTGATTTCATCAACATATAAAAGTAAAATGTATAAGGGCCATATCTAATGGTCATTCAGACACAGTTCAAACATACAGAAGAGGCTGTGTCCAATCGACATAAAAAGCTAAAATTAAATAAGGGACCATCAAATGTTTATTAATACTGTATACAATTTGGATTAAATCACGTTTCTAGTTTATGAAGAAAAAAATCATGTATGTTAAAACTTTGCTTTCCAGAAACAGCCATCTTGGATTCCCGATTGACACACACACACACAAACGCATTTTGCAATAGCCATTCAACAAATGTATCCAAGTTTCCTTTCAAATAAGTCACTGGTTTCAGAGAAGAATATTAGAATATTTTCCATATAGGGTCCTGTGTGAAGTCATGCAGTGACAGCCTTCTTGAATTTCCGAGTAACTAAAAAAAACATAAAATCTTAGTGTCCTATATAGGTACATTCCTACTCTATAACAATTCAATCACATCTTATATAGGTACATTCCTACTCTATAACAATTCAATCACATCTTATATAGGTACATTCCTACTCTATAACAATTCAATCACATCCTATATAGGTACATTCCTACTCTATAACAATTCAATCACATATGTAAATTCTAAGAAGAATTTGTTAAATCTCGGCCAATTGGAAAACAATTGGCATAGCTATATTTTGAATTTTTGAATGAAAGGAAAATCGTATAAATGTTATGGACAAACCAACGTAGGATTTCTGTCATGTTTGATATGGTTCTAATTGGTCCTGTGGTTCATGAGAAAAAGATTGAAATGTGAAAATCCAATGACACAAAGTGGTGAATACCTTACGTGGACCATAGTTATATGTTAAACTAGGTCCTGCAGTGACAACCATCTTGAATATTCGATAGGATCAAAAAGAATGTACCATCTTCTTTTGAGAATAAAGCAAAGAATAACTATCGCAAATTTATTCAATCCCAAACGTGGGTTCTGAGAAAAAATTTTGAATTTCGTCCAATTAGAAAGCATGATTGACCTAGCAGAAAAATCATCTAAAATGATAGGACCATCCAAATAATACTTCTCCCACATTAAATTGGACTCTGCAAAAACTACACCACAAAATAATATATACTTTGTTGTGGACCTTTCAATGAATGTTGAAACCAACTTTCCTTTTAAATGGTTTTGTTGTTTCAGAGAAATATATGTTTTAGATATTTTCCCATTCGATCCTACGTTTAAACTCTGCACTGGATTTCAAATCCACATAAAAAAATGCGAAGTTTTTAGTAAGATTTATGTTGCTCTATCGTTTTCTGTGTATTGTTGTGTATATCATTTGTTCTTTTGTCCTTTTTCTTTTTGCCATTGTGTTGTCTGTCTTTTGTCCTTTTTCTTTTTGCCATTGTGTTGTCTGTCTTTTGTCCTTTTTCTTTTTGCCATTGTGTTGTCTGTCTTTCGATTGATTATACCTTTGGTATCTTCAAACTTTTTTTTTGTAAGATGCCATCCGGATTGGGTTCAATATTTATGGAAAACATTTTTTATCTTTTTTATTTCCAATTGTCCTGCAGTGGTGGCCATATTGAATATCCGATTGACACTTTATAAAGAACCACTCAATATTCAGACAAATCATATTAATGGTCCATTCATTTGGGAGTAGCCAATACAACCAGTTTAAATGGTCACAAAACTTTTCTATTGCCATTGACTAGTTTTTTGGTCACAACCAAACTGAACTGACATTGTAGTTCAGTTAATGTGGTTCTGTTTCCATATTCAGACTAATGGCAGAAGGCAAAACAATTTTTTAGCATGATGTTTTTCAGCAATATTTAGGAGGAAAACAATTTAAATATCAATAAACCAGATGAGTGGATGTGTTGCTTTACCACAAATACTACAATGAAGTCAACAAAACACATTTTTGTTATATTTGACATTTTGAAAATTTAATTTGTTGTGAAAACAAAATCATTTTTGGAAGAAGGTTGCAAATTTCATTAAATTAATATATACATATGAATATATAGCACCACCTTACTTCATTTCTATCCATTTCCTTTGGAAGGCCTTTTATTTTCATTGATCCCAGCCGGAAAAAAAGTTTTTGTCATAAAAAATAACAGAAATACTAGTTTACAGAAGTTTTTATAAATCTGCATCATTCACAATTCCTTTACTCCCAGATGAACAACAGAAAAACTATTCATTTAGAAGGAATTACAAGTTCTGTTATGATGTTATTTTACGCATTGGAAACCTAATTAATGTAAAACCTTGTTGTTGATTTATTTGAACATTTGCTTAGTTAGTTCTTTAATAATAATTACTATTTCAACATTAGTTTCAATAACCAACCTCAAATTTGCATTGCTTTAGAAAAATGTTTCCAGTTATAATCATATGTTTATGGTTAAGGTGAATGTAGAACTGTTCACTCCCAGACAAATGGGCCATATATTTGAAACCACTGGGTAGTTTGTAAGGATTATTTGAAGGCATATTAATTCAAGTTGTATTTTTGGATTTAACCATTCTGTCAAATAGGCACTAAAATCACATATTCTAATAAGGTCTGTTAAAGGAACAGGAACAGTCCTGAAAATGTCTATAATGTAATACAGTAAAACCTGTCTAAACTGAACCCCTTTATGACTGATGAATTTGTTCAGTTTAGACAGGTGTTTGCTTTACATAGGTTTAAACAAGATGAACTGTGATCTAATGCTCACTTATGATGCCCCCGCATATATGTTCAATGTGTATAAAAACCAACTAAGTCGGCAAACAGGATGTAGGAATCTGATGGGTCCAAAAACGCTTCCCACAATATGGCATACCTATATGAAGCTTGTGACCAAATATCAGATTTCTGCCATTCAATAGTTGCTGAGAAAAATGCAACGAAAAATATTTTGGGATGGACGGAAGGACGGACAGAGGTTAAACAGTATACCCCCCTCCGTTGGAGCGGGGGTATAATTATATAGATATTGATTAGATGGGACTGTAAAGTCTCTGGTTTAGGCAGGTTTTTGGTTTAATCAGGGTTTGGTTTAGGCAGGTTTTTGGTTTAGTCAGGGTCTGGTTTAGGCAGGTTTTTGGTTTAGTCAGGTTCTGGTTTAGGCAGGTTTTTGGTTTAGTCAGGGTCTGGTTTAGGCAGGTTTTTGGTTTAATCAGGGTTTGGTTTGGACAAGTTTCATTGTACATGTATACACACAGGACACCATGTGATGACAATACCTCAGGTAGACTACCAGGTATGTTAAACTAGAGGCTGCCAGGAGCCTGTATAGCTCACCTGGGTATAACATGTCAATAACTTCGGTCAAAAAATAACAAATGTACCCCTCGTCATTGCAGACCCCCTCTCCAAAAAAAATTTGGGCAGGGGTTCCCCCTTTAATGTAAGTTATCAACATTGCTGTTAAAAAAACATAAATGTCACCGATTCTCAAAATTTAGCTTTTGCTACTTCATATTTTGTAATAGAGTTGCTTCCCTTTGATTATTTGAGTAACCGAAAGCAGCGAGTCAACAAAAAAATGCATTTCAAGAAGAATAACTCTTCACAGTTGTCGGACATTTTCAACTGTGGGAACTTTTTTGTAGATCTTGACATGCTGAACATTTTTGCAGTTTAAAACTTTCCCTCTATCTCCAATAGTTTTTGAGATATAAGATGAAAGTATTAAAATTTAGAGCATTTGATGAAAAAAGGGCAATAACTCCAAAATGGGTTTAGATTAAACATATTTTATTGCTAAATATTTTAACAATTGAATTGGAATACCAATTTACAAGGGTCCTCTCCAAAATGGGTAATGGGATTTACTTAAAAATTGCAGTGTAGGTAGATCTTGACATGCTGCACATTTTTGCAATTTAAACTTAATGTTTATCTCCTATAGTTTTTAAAATATAAAATGAAAAGTATTAAAAATTTGATGAAAAAAGGGCAACAACTCCAAGATGGGTAATTAGATTTACTTTAAAATTGCAGGGTAGGTAGATCTTGACATGTTGAACATGTTTGCAGTTTAAACTTAACCTTTATCTCTTATAGTTTTTGAAATATAAGACGAAAAGTATTAACATTTTGAAAATGTGATGAAAAAGGGAAATAACTCCAAAATGGGTAATGGGATTTACTTCAAAATTGCAGGGTAGGTAGATCTCGACATGCTGCACATTTTTGCAATTTAAACTTAACATCTATCTCTTATAGTTTTTTAAATAAAGGACGAAAAGTATTAAAATTTTGAAAATTTGATGAAAAAAGGGCAATAACTACAAAATGGGTAACAGGATTTACTTCATAATTGCAAGGAAGGTAGATCTTGACATGCTGCACATTTTTGCAATTTAAACTTATCATCTATCTCTTGTAGGTTTTGAAATATAAGACGAAAAGTATTAAAATTTGATGAAAAAAGGGCAATTACTCAAAGATGGATAATCAGATTTACTTCAAAATTGCAGGGTAGGTAGATCTTGCTGTGCTGATCAATTTTACCCCATCAGATTTCTGATATTATTAACGGTTTTTGAAATATTACCCAAAAACCTGCAATTTTACCATGTTCTATTTTTAGTAACAGTGGCCATGTTGGTTGGTGCACGGCATCACCGGACACAATTTTGAAACTAGACACCCTAGTGATGATTCAGACCAAGTTTGCTTTCAATTGGTTTAATAGTTTCAGAGGAGAAGATTTTTGAAAAAGTTTACGACGGACGCCAAGTGATGGCAATAGCTCACTTGGCCCTTTGGGCCAGGTGAGCTAAAAATATACTTGTATTCATGGCATAAATATTACAATGATATACATAGGAAGACATTTTAATTATTATCTTCACAAATCTCAACCCAAAAGACTAGTAAATACATTTGTATTAAATTTGTCATCAATTTTAATTTAACATCAGTGGTCAGGAAAAACATCAAACATGAAGCATAGTTGACTACAGAGCCAGTACATAAACAAGATGAACTGTGAGCTAATGCTCACTATTGATACCCTCGCATATATGTGCAATGTGTATAAAAACCAACTAAGTCAGCAAACAGGAAGTATGAATCAGATGGGTCCAAAAATGCTTCCCACAATATGGCATACCTATAAGAAGCTTGTGACCAAATATCAGATTTTTGCCATTATATTTGCAGAGAAAAATGTGATGAAAAATATCTTGGGATGGACGGAAGGATGGACAGAGGTAAAACAGTATACCCCCTCCGGTGGAGCGGGGGTATAATTAAATTAGTGGTCAGGAAAAACATCAAACATGAAGTATAGTTGACTACAGAGACAGTACATAAATTAGTGAAGCTTTTTCCTCTCATATGAATGCCATCTCGACTTATCAACTGATTCAATGTACAGTGGAACCTGTCTAATCCGACACACCAAGAAACCATGGAAATGTGTCGGATTGTACAGGATGTTGGAATACTCAGGTTTTATTTTAGTTAACAGAAATACTTGGGGACCATACATTTTTGTCGGATGTCACAGGATATTGGAAAACTTGGGTGTCGGATTCCACAAGTTCCACTGTATTTGGAATAAAACCATATTGCTTTGTCATATCAAGTATTTCTATTTAAATGATAACCTGCTGGAATTAATTTAACTAACAATAAATAAGTTTATTGGTATCTTTAACAAAACTTGTAATGAACAGAATTCAGTTGTCCAGCTTCCAAAATGTCTGACTATGGTAAATAATTCTAGACAATAACTGATATGGGCTGTTTAAAAAAAAATGACCCCAAAGTGTGACATAGGTGACCAAAATTTAATTAATTGGAAATTGATGTCCTATTGAATTTGAAGGACCCACATAAGTCCAAGTTTACTAATTTATCATCGGTTTGTGAAAGAAATTAAGCAAAAAAAAATTTGCAACATTTTATTAATGGCTTTTGATCTATATTTTTGTAACACTAACAATATTTCTCAACAAAATTACAACAGAAGTAATTCTAAAAATTATTGTACATTATTAATTTATTGTTACAATGAAGTTCAAAAATTAATTTTTCATTTTTAACCAATGTTTTTAATTTAGAGATAAAATTTAATGTATTTTCACCATTTTTTAAAGTAATTTTTTGGTTTCTCATTACAACAGTTTCTGTTTCTCTTAAAAAAAAGGTCCACCCTGATATGAAAAGTACATTTGAAGACACATACATGATACTAATTCATTCACTGAAAATTTCATAGAAATTGCTTTATCCATTTTTGCATTATTGACAAATGACAAATGAAAAACACATGTATTTTTACCTAATTTTGTTACACTCCTGACATATTTTTTTAATATATCAACTAAAGTGAATATTTCAACAGAAATAGGTGTTGAAATTGGAGTCCAATGAATAAAACAGGACCATCAGCATATAATTTAACAATTATCTATTAGAGAAATATTAATTTGCTTGATATTAAGACCTAAAGTTGACCGCAAGCAGCTGTATCAAGTAACTTAGGGCAGTAAAATACTTGAAAAATACATTCTACTCAATTTATTTACTTCTCACTTGCTTTCTTATTACATCAGAAAAGTTCACATTTGTTTTATTTATTCACATTGTTTTAATATTTTGTTTGGTGGTAAGTACAAAAATAGGTCAGGAGTGTAACAAATGTTCAACTCAATGGAGACTTGTAGTTTTTTATGCTGAAGAAGGAAGGACTCATCCTAACTTTCCTCTGTCTGTTTTAATTTTGATGATATGACATGAGATTGGTAATTTTAGAGCTATGGTGACTGGTCTATTGACAAGAATGACAGTATTGGCAGCCATATTTGTCGACTGATCAAAATCACAGCAAAAGTTTTGAACTAGATACCATATAAAGGAACATCCACACCAATTTTGGTTCCAATCTGCCCATTGGATTCAGAGGATGTGACTTAAATTTTTTTTTACTACGACAGATGCCAAATGATGGAAATAGCTAAAAAGTAGGATTTGTGTCAGGAGTGTAACATTTTATGTTGATAGTTAAATACATAGCTATTTTCCAATGAATGAAACAATTATTCACAAAACATTTAATATTTTAATTACCAATATTTATATCCTTCATTTCTGCTTTGTGAAAACTAGAATGTCTTAATCATTTTTGAAAAACTCTTTGAAGTGGTCATGATTATATAGATTATTTTTCAATCAGCGGCTTAAATAAATTATAACAAGGAGATAGAATGCTACAAATATAATAGAATTGCATTACAATACCTCAGCAAGACACAGATGGTCAGTTTCAGTCAACCATATTTTCTAAATCTGACTAAAAAGTAAGTTCAATAGTGCTTGTATTTAATTGGATAAAAGCGTTACACTCCTGACATAGATGTTTTGGTCACACAAAAGAACTGGTGGTCATCAGATCATTATGCTTGTCACTCATGATCTCTGACAGGACTGTTGACTAAATTAAAACACAAAATATTATAATTAATAAGATTGTGTTAAAATTATGACCTTGTAAATTTAAATGTTACACTCCTGACATATTCCACAGGTGTTCTTCTATTGAACATAGGATTGATGCAAAAGCTCACAGAGACATGTTGATGCTTCTGGTTTCAGCTATGATACTTAAAGAGACAATTAACCATTGTCAGTTGTTGAGAAGTATGCTACATACCGGTACCTAAATAATTTCACTTTTAGACAACACAAACAGTTTTATTGACCTTTATTTTTTTGATACATGGTAATTTTACCTATCTGGTCCTGTCTTCAAAATTACAAAAAATGCATAAATTATGCATGAAATTTTACCTAAAATATCAAAGTTTTTCATAAGATATATTTTTCTACTGTTCAATTATTTGTTTTCTAATTACACAACATAGCAGTACATGCATCTTTGTAAATGTCACACTAAAAGTGTTACACTCCTGACATATTTTGATACATTTTTGGCCGCTATTTTTTAGTGGTAGCAGATAATGCCGTGAAATTTTGCAGCAAGGTTCTATGTACCAAAGTACATATTCTGATACAAAAAGATCCAATTTAAATCATCACATATTAGAATGGTCAATGATAAAAGAAATGGGGTCATTTTTTTTGAAACAGCCCATATGTGGAATTATCAGTAATAGATGTACATGTATATACATTTCTTCTTTGTTCTCACAGTGATATTTTCAGTAACATCAGACCGACTCTGATACCAAAAATTAGTGGTCAGTGCGACATAAAACACATTACGATGTTATCGATATCATTTCCGTTTTGAATTTGAATTTTGGTGTTTAATGCCACTTTCAGCAATATTCCAGCTATATCATGGCGACCAGTTTTAGTTGTGGAGGAAGCTGGAGTACCCGGAGAGAAACACTGACCCTGGGCAAGCAACTGTAAACTTTATCACTTGTGGCTGGGAGTCTAGTGCACCCTTTTTTGTCATTTATAAAGCTGGGCGCGAACCCACGCCGTATTGGTGATAAGCTCGTATGAGCTGTTAGATCCAACAACATTGAGTCACCCGGGCCCCTATTCAGTTTTGAAGGTAACATACATTATCGTTAGTATCACAGCTCGTCCTAGTGATAACGTATGTCTCGACTGTTGTTATTCTATATTTATAGAAGCTAGATCATTGTGTTATAATAACTGGAGTCTGTCAAGCACTTTTTGGCTTAAAAAAATTAGGAAATCAGGAGGGTTTTTAATTAAAAATCAGGAGATTATCAGGAATTTTTTTTATATAAAAAGTGATAAAACCATACAAAAAAAACCAAAAAAAAATGGCCGCCTTTCTCCCCTCTAAGTAAGAGCTTTCAGACCATAATATATAAATTTAAGCATGGTGTTTTTGATTCCAGATGAAGGTTATTATCAGAATGTCAGAATGTAATGGACAGGTCTTACTTAGGCCATTTTCCTCACCTCCTTTCATTGATAAGATGCTTTATACTAAAATAATATCAACATATTACAATGTTATTTTTTTGTGTGGGGAAAAATCAGGAGTTATCAAGAGTTTATCTAACAAATTCAGGAAAAACGTTTATCTAACAAATTCAGGAAAAAATCAGGAGTCGCTTGACAGACTGTACTACACTAACAGTAATGCTGATGTACAATCTTGTAAAACCAAACATGGGGGAGGGGGGTTGCAGTTTAATGGAAAAAAAACACCAAAAAACTTCTTTACAACTATATATTTAACAGTCTTGATCTTGATGCCATTTACAACTGTACAATGTATTTATCCAGATGTCATTTTAACAATTATATTTTCATAGCATTTGAAGGAAGTACAGGAAAGGAAACTCAAATCTCAACAGCACTTGAATGTTGTTCTGCATCTTACAGGCACAACAGTGACATGAATTTATCACAATGGGAAATATTGTTCTTTGAAATCTGATTTATATGGTGTAGTATAGTGTATACATGAATACATTGTTACAAGAATGTTGATAATAAATGATATCATAATCATGTAAAATCAAGTTCTACGATTCATACAAAAATATTATCTGTTTATAATAAAACTACTCCATAAAATATACAATATTTGATTAGTAAATTAATTGCATAACATCGTGTGAAACTTACAATTAATTATATTGTTATTTTATCTACAGATTTCAAAAAGATTGTTTTTTCATTAAATGAAGAAAATATCAATGGTGGAAGAAACTTGATGAATAACTTCAATGTTACAATCTACTAAAAAAATTATAATATCTACACAAATCACCTTAAAACAATATGTAACTTTCTTCCATTCTGAATGTGATGTTATAAAAACAACAATAGTTCATTGTCATCTAAACTTCTACGTTATTGTCTAAAGCTCTTGTCATGTAGGTCCATACTATTCATGATGTATCAATTTTCAAACATCATTCATCTCAAACAAAATACTCATTCTTTCAACAACAATCTTTGAACACTCCAACCATTCAACATTCAAACTATGAACCTACCAATTTCCCAATGACATAAACTGTCAAATTGGAAACCCATAAACTTAAATTCATTTGTCCCTTAATTTCCAAAGAATGGTCTTGTGTCTGTATTCATTTACAGGATATCCTTAATTGATTGAATAGCGCAGTACCAAAATTCCTAAATAATATACATGTAAGTAGGAAATCACAACCATTCATCAATATCTAAACAAACTTTCAATTTGATTTATTAATTTATTGTGTTTAATGCCACTTTCAGCTATATCATGACTACCAGTTTTAGTGGTGGAAGAAGCCGGAGTACCCCGAGAGAACTATTGACCATGGGCAAGCAACTACAAACTTTGAAGTAACATTCCAGATTAAATGCAGATATTCAGCTGTTTTGTGACCTTCAATCAACCATACCTTATAATGCCCTTCTGTTGAAGAAAACTACTATAAAATTTGGTAAAAGCAATTTATTACAATTTTATAACATATTAAAACATTCAATATTTTACACTGTTTTTTAATACATAATTACCAATAATACAAAGAACTGTAATTCAAATAGCACATGAATGCCTACCCCGCTACGCATGTATTGGGGTGACAAAATATCCACTAAATAAAAAGCACATGAATTCCCACCCTACTACATACGTATTGGGATGATAAAACTGTGATGACAAAGTATCCACTAGAATTACACGTCTATTGACATGCAATAGTTTAATATGTTATTCTTATAGGTAGATTTAGTTAAAATGTCCACTTCAACTTTTTTTCTTTGTACGGTGACATTTTAGCACAATAGTAAACATAAGTTATCTCCCTTGTCAGTTTTAAACCATTTGTAATGGGAAGACAACTTATCATGTACTTATGAAGGTTACATTTTAGCAAAATAATAATAAATTGTCTCCCTTCCTTATTATATAATGGACGTTTTCACGTAAAAGTCACCAGTTCAAGGTGAGTGCATATTTTCTTTCGAGTCAATTCTTACTTCCAGAAAACTTGAAACTTCAGCAAAAACCAATGAAATCTTATCTTTGGTTAAAACAGATACCATGTTACCATTCTTATTGTTTAAGTTAATATCAGGTGTAATAAATATCTGTTGATGAGATGTTCAATCAAAATATCAAAAAAAGTTGTACAAAATAATTCTCAGTCTTTAAAGTTGTAATTTATAGTATTTTTTTGCTAAATGTATTACCTTGATGTTGGTAGTTTTATAAAAGGAAATTTACTCATAAATTCATCAAATAACCTTTAACCCCTAAATTGTTAATGGAAATAAATTGTAGTTTAATAATAAGTAAACAGTTTGAATCAATACATGTACAAATTGACTGTCAATGAGGTTTTGTCTGGTGAATATCATCCACTTCGTACAACATGCATTCATCACTTTCACACATTAATGATTTAATTAATATACTGTGCCATCCACCGGAATCCTTCTCCGTAACCTTGACGTTTTAACACACTACACATAAATAGTTCTAAAGGTCTCCCTGGTAACTCATTACGTGGTACTGTTCCCTAAAATATAACACACAGCTACATATAATTTCAATAGAACTTCCTAACATTAATATGTACAAATACTTTAATTTACAAAAACATAAAATAAACTTTGTGTTTTCTAATATTTGTTTAAAAAAGGAAGACATTTTTCAGTAAAATTCAGAGATTTTAATGGCTATAATCGCATATTCATTGATTTATTTATTTATGCAATCAGTGCCTATCACCACTTAAAGTATGTCTCAAAATCCTGTATATGATGAGATGTATTCATAACAATTTAGGTGATGAAGATTGTCAGTAACTTGTGGTTGATTGGTGATTTCCTCCACTGGTAAACTTGATGCTAAGCACAACCATTCCAACCCAAACTACATCATCGGTAACCCTTGGTTGATTAATGTTCATTGATCTTGAAAATTTGACCAATTGCCATCACTACTTGTAGTCAATATAACTTCTAGTGGATTTGACCTCTTAGTCCTAAATGTGTCACCATGAACCACTAAATTACAACACATAACGTCACAATTCTCAACTCTACTATATAGAATATATTAACAAAAATACAGTATGTATTTACCCTTCCTGTTGTCTGTCCATGGAGTCCAAACCAATGTCTTATCTCATCTT
The DNA here is from genome assembly GCA_002080005.1 of Gigantidas platifrons. Lineage (NCBI taxonomy): Eukaryota > Metazoa > Mollusca > Bivalvia > Mytilida > Modiolidae > Gigantidas > Gigantidas platifrons. The sequence continues at coordinate 396,442 of MJUT01059668.1, forward strand.
CACTGGCTGCTCCAGGTTTATCTATTTTGTTACCTAATACTAAACAAGGGGCATTGGCTACCTGTTCATCTGTCAATAAACTCTACAAAAAAGATAGAAATTTATTTAACCAGTCAAAACTGTTTACCTCTTTGGTGGATACTTCTGCAAACATTTAACAGTACGCAGTTATTGACTAGTTTTGAGGTCAACAGCTGTTTTGCTTGACCCGAAGACAAATTATTACCCAAAACCGAAGGCTGCGTGCATCAGTTCAATATGAGAGCCCAGTCGACAGTGAAACCTATCTACACCGAACCTACTTGCGGACAACTTTTGTGTTCGGAATAGACGGGTATTTGGTTTATATAGGAGAAAAATAAAGATGTTATCCTTCATTGGGACTTTATTTTAAGTTCAGCTTTACAGGATTCCAGCTTATACAGGGTTTGGTTTAGACAGGATTCACTGTATTACTGTTTTGTTATACCTTGTGTATGCTGTCTTATTACTAACAGACAAATATTGCTACATTGTATGTACAACTTACAATTTTTCTGCAGGTATATATAGTAAAACACAATATGTGAAACATTTGTGTGTTACTTTCAATGAAATATTAAATTTCATCTATAATTGTCTGTTACAAAGATTTTTTGTCTTCAAATTAAAGGCATATTGTTCACAATTTTGTTGAAAAATTTGAACTGTCCATAAATGATTTTATTTAAGCTATCATTAAACAGTTATGCTGCAAAAGATACGATTGGTGTTCTTTTTTTTGACAAAAAAGACCAAAAACGATCGTTAACGGAATTATTGTTCAGGATGACAAAAATTCAAAGTGAAAGTAACAGCGCCACCTGAACTCTCTGGGTTTTAGCTTTGAGGTAAGGAAAATACTGTTAAGATTCGAACACTTCAATTTGTCATGCTCGTTTCATGTTGTTTGAATCTTAACGTTTCGTAGCGTATTCACCAATAATTCGGCGTTTAATCTTCATATTATGAAGGTCAGTACGGAAAACGACAATAATTTTGGGTATGAAAAATTACGGTTTTGGTAGACAATATGCCTTTAAGAGAAACAAATGCATTGACTGATTATCAGGATTTAAGACAAGTGTGTTTTCACATGTCAGGAAACTTAAATATATATCCTAGATGCCTAGCAGCATTAGAATTAGGAAATTCTAAGGACAACAGAAAAAAAAACTTAATGGTCCATGAAAGTACAAACACAAACACGGATTGTTGAAATATAAGATCTTACATCAAGTTCAGCTTTAGCTTCTACAAATCTTTCTCTATCACATACATCTATAAGGAAAACAATACCATCTACTGCAGGGAAGTAATCTTTCCACACACGACGAGCTGAAACAATTAACATAAGTATTAACTGTAAAAACCTAATTACATCAAACTGAATTAATTCATTTATACATAATGAACAAATATGAATTTTATCTTACCATTTCTGGCATCTTCTCAATATTCGTTGAAATGCACCAGGACAATTGTAATTTTTCATGATAAGCATCAAAGCATGATTGTTATGAGTGATTGTTGTGTAATGCCTAATGAGCAATTTTTCAGCAGTTTCATGGCGAGAACAAGATAAATTCTTTGAAATGACGATGATGTCTGCTTTATACTAAACCAACACGCTCAATTGGAATTTATTGCAGCAAGCTCACTGAAGCAACAGTTCACAGGTAGGCATGTTGCTCCACTCAGACACATTATCACGATTCCAAGCCAACCAGTCTTCATCCTTACTCTTTAAAGCTGCATGCCTTGTGGAGAAACAACAAATACCATTTTCATACGACATAGTCTTTGGTTTCACACGACAGAGGCTTGAACCCACAGTTTACCACATTCGAGGTGAACATGCTAACCATTACACCATTGATACTGTTAGTTATGTTATTGGTTAACTGTTACCAGGTTTATATTGTGATTAACACCATTGATACTGTTAGTTATGTTATTGGTTAACTGTTACCAGGTTTATATTGTGATTAATCTGTTTACCTCAAATGACAAGTGAAAGTATTTATACACATAGTATATTTATATAACAAACATATCTGTACTTGGTAATTAAAGTCCTGAGTATGTAATGAAAATAATAAAATACTAATTCCACAATGAAAAGATGAATGGACAACTTTGTTATGGTATTAGCTCTATAAAAAGACTGACCTTGCTGATGTCCTCCAAGGTCAAATGTTGTAAATCTCATACCACCCATAGTTAATTCTTCTGATGCTAAATTTAGAATAAAGAATGACTATAAATGTACGTAAACAAGAGAAAATTAAATCCCAAATAACAACAATACATGAACATTAGGCCATACAAAATAAATAATTTGTTTCTTTATTCTTAGGCCTATTTACATAAAGTATAAACTCATTTCATATCCAAGTTTTTTACAATTTGAAACTGATACATTCAATGTGCATTTTTATACGTAAACTGATAAAAGATTGTTTTTTGTGTTCATTTGCTAATTTCAAGTGATCATCAATGCAATTGAATAAAACTTCTGAACAAGCTACATTGCTTCAATTGTTTAATAATGGCATTGATACCCTATAATGGTATGAATGACTATCCACTTCCAGTTTACTGTAGTATGTTTCCAAACCATCTCAGTAATGTCACACAAAATAAACAGAATGAAAATGATAAATTCTGTATTTCATATAAACCAGTATAAATATCATTATCAGAAAATTATTTTCAAATCAGTTTTTGTTAAATATGTATGTTACTTCCATTTTTTTTTAAATCTAAATTTTATAAATAATCTGGAAACATATTTAACTAATCATTAGCATAAAGTCAGTTTAAATTTCAGCTCATTTTAATTTAAGATATAGCCATTTGAAGATATTTCTATTTTTAATGATGGAGTACAAGGTGCAGTGATTAAGTGATCATGCCATCATACTTACTAGGATGTAAAGTAGGTACATGTTGTGCCATTCGGTCATCTTTTAACATATGCAGTAAAGTAGTTTTTCCAGCATTATCTAAACCTAAAAACACCAACTTTCCAGACTTTTTATATAAACCTGTAAAATTAACACAATAAATATATACATGTACACCTACATTTTATAACCAAATTCTAAGTTAATACAGAAGTGCACTATTTAAATTTTAAACATTACTATAAATTTTGTTTATTTCTCAGACTACGTGAAGTCATTTGATTTACACTTTACAAGTTCAGTGACTGAGTCCAATTAAAATTAGATCTTAAATTGCTCCCCTTTTCCTGATAAAGAGGCATAAAGATCTAACGAAATACTGCAAGGGAACACATTCAGGGTACCTTTACTTGTTCCAATCAAATCGTGGAACAAATATTCTGTCATGTTCATGTCTATAACAAGGATAGCTGCATAAGTAATACATTTATCATACTGAAATACCTACATGTACATCGAACCAATGAAACTAACACCTCGAAGAGAAACAAATTTCATCAATTTAAACAATTAATTCAACAATTCTATATAAGTAAATATAGACAAAATTAAAATTACATATACATGTATTATATAATACATACCTAGAAAGTTTAAAATGCCAGTAAACCAGTCCCATAAAAACATGTTTTAGATACCAATGAAAATTATATCTGAAAAAAAAGAGGAACATATTAAACATTTTAGCCATGGTACAAAAAAAATGTAGTAGGGTAGGATCCCATTGACCATTTATTTTGTCCCCGCCTCGCCTGGTTCACATTGCTGATATGATTCTAGAGTTATGCCCTTAAATTGACAAATGCATATCTTTTTTATTTTTCTGTGCTCTAACATTAATTTCCCTTGCCAAGATCAGTGGTCGGATGTACTAACAGCTACCTTTTAAGTTTATTTGTTGTCGTGCATTACAGTAACAATTATCTTTATTTGTTTTCAGATAAACATTAAACAAATCAATAATGACACCCTTCCATTCGCTGATGTATGTCAATTATTAAATTATAATTATAATATGAAAATACCCACAAAATCAATGATGTGTGTACGATTAACAGGTGTTACTTATATCATAGCAAATTAACACAATTTTGTGAAGACAATTTTCAGTAGTATTATTATTGATGGGACAGCTGGCAAATAACTTTTTAATGTATTGTATAACTAATCAAGTGTGATGAATTTGTTCTGCACCAAAGATTTATCCACCATGTTCTTTGGCACTTAACATTATGAACTGTGCATATGGTGTTAAGACTGCAATCAATCAATAGCTCTTAGTGTCAGTGTATTTTAATATTATATAACTTGCATTAATATGCACGCTCCAATAACCATCAACCTATTATATGTATGTCTTTTTTTCTTTTTTTTTGGGAAACTACATTTTATCCGGAATGCAGGGAACAAGACAAATGCCCCCCCCNAAAAGCCCCCCATAATGAAATAATCATAGAATCTTATTACATTTTTTTATATTGATGTTGATATTTAAGATATCTTAAAGATCGAAACTCACTCCTATTAAAAAAGGAGGAGTGGGGGAATTAATACAAAAAACTAAAATATTTTAAATAGTCATTTATAAAGTGTAAATAAAAATAACTGTTTAATTGTTTAAATTGAAATTAATCAGGAGTTGTTTTTATTGATAAACAAGTGTTTTTACATTTATAACATTTGAAGTTATTAAAAGTAATGAGTGAGTTATTTGCTCATTCTGTTAGATATATATATACTATATTTTTTTTTTTTAAGATAAAACAATTTTATTATTTTATTTTTACTTTCTTTGATGAGGGTCATTATAATTCTTAAACAAATATTTCTATTGTTTATGATATCTTCAAGTTCCAATAATAACTTATTGTGAAAAATAGTATTCAAAAATAATGTTAACCCATAAATAGCAGTACAATAAGCCTAAAATGGGTTCAAAGATACCAATATATAAATAACTTGTAATTCATTATTGGGGGGCTTTTGTCCTAGACCCATTTTATCCTGCCTGCCTAACTGGTCATTTTACACATTATACGTAAGTATAAAAAGAGTATTGAATGCCAACTAAAATTAACAACCTCTCGATCAAATGTTAGCTATCTTATCAAACAGGATGAACAATCGGTGGAAATCTTGGTCTAACATGAAGTTTTTGGTGATTGTTTATACTGGATGTGAAACTTGGGTGTATTTGGTCAGATGTTCTCCGAATTATTCTTAATGCAGCGTCGACTTAAGAAGAGAGGAACTGACATGAAGGGCCTGGAAAAATCAAGAATGTATGGCCCCTTTGTAAATGTATTGGCTGATTAAATGGAGGTCCATGAAGTGGACCGACTTAAATGGGGGCTCCTAAATTTGAGTATTTTTGAAGCAAAATCCTGCAATCTGGGAGATTTTTATCCCATTTTTGGAATGAACTCCCATTATTTATGTTTCATATATTTGTTTTCTCTTTCCATTCGCTATCAGGTGTTACTATACCCATTTATGTTTTTTTCTGAAAATTTGTTTTCTATCTGGGTGCTGTCATTTCTTCCCAGACAAATTCTGAGAGACGAGAATCGGCCAATCTCGGACAATGATACAGCAAAACGGAAGTCAACAATTTTTTCTGAGTGATTGACTGCTATTAATTGTCACTTGATATGCAATAATAGTGAATACGGAAGTATGAAAAATATACCAGGTCTAAGAAACGGAAATTGCTGGCCCGAAAAATATTATCTGGTCTGACAGGCCGTTGTTCTGTTTGACTGGTCTGACCTCAAATTTTCTGGCCATGGGCCTGCGGCTACGCCGAACCCTGTTTAAGTCAATCATAGGGTAAACGAAATATGAAATACAAAAAAAAGTACTGACACACGATATAAGACTATACTGTTTTCATATTTTACTCTGGTACATTGTATATGGCTAAACATAAACAGAAAGTTCCTGGAAAATGCAAAAGCAAAATTAACAAAGCGAGGTAAACAACTCAGCGTCCCATTAGCAGGCCATCAAGAATTATTTTATAAGTCACTTACCCAAGGAGAAGTGAAATAAAAAAAAATTACTTTCCAATCCAAATTTCAGTTGAGGCCCACGATTCCTGCCAAATTTATCTAGTAGGAGGGTTTGGGGACATGCCCCCACAAGAAATCTTTAAATATTTAATGCAAAATCCTGCATTCTGAGCATATCGGAAAGGGTTTTGATATTTGAAAATAAATTGATTTTAACTTACTTTGTTTTGTTGTTTTTAATCAATTTGAGATACGAATCTGAATAAAACATATTTTTGCTGGTTTGTGATTATTATTTTTGATCGATTTTTTTTAAAGCTTCTAGTTGTTAAGTCTGGAAATTGTACACAGAGGGTACATAACATCATCTTTGTAGTTTACCCACGGAAATTCAGCTCTCAATAGGACGTGCCTACTCATATTATTTAATTTATAATTGTACATGTAGTTTATATTTAAAAATATCTGTGTAAGCACAACCTCGATATCTGTATCTCATGTACATGTAAATACAATTTTATACCTTACTTTACATACGGAATTCAGACTTAAAATAAATCGTAGACCAGTTTCAGAAACTGATATCTGATAACCGCAAAGTACAACAAAGAGCAAACACAGCTATAACACTTTCCCGGCAGGAAGTACCGCTCAGAATGTCACTTTCCCATGTGTATTTCTACTTTCCCCGGGAAACAGGAATTTTCATGCACTGATTAGAAGCATTTTACTTGTAATACAGTAATGGGAGTATATATTTGATTTTCAATGCAAAAGGGAAAGGGAATTGGCACATCAAAAAATTAAGTATTAATTTTGGAAATATGGATCATGGATCAAGTTGACAATATAATCAATATTTTATTCCAAGCTTGTTGATAGAATCTTTTTTCAGATTGATGAACAGCATGTTTGTTTTGGAAAAGGTATGGGACATGCAGTAGTGCCTAGCTAGTGGGGAATAAAACATTAAAATAAATGGAATTTTTCCTCACCAAGAACACAAGAGTGTGACGTTTTATCAATAAAATAGATGTAGGGTACAAAAAGGGTTCCGTCCCATATATGTTTAATTATATATGGGACGGAACCCTTTTTGTACCCTACTTCTATTTTATTGATAAAACGTCAAGCTTCTGTGCCAATCCTAATCCTATGGCCTTAATGGCACGACTAGTCCTCTTTGTATTATTTTTGTTCTCTCTAGTGTTATTCCTTCTTTGGTGATTTCTCTCTGTACTTTGTTGTAATATATAGTTAGGATCAGGTTAGGGATTTGCTGTAGGGGCTGGACAGGTGGTAAAACGTCCAGTGGATGTGATGAACTCTCCTACAGCTTCTAGTATTTTCTTATGTGTTTCAGTGTTTTGTTCTTCTCGAGTTAAAAATATTTCTATTGATGGCTTTGTTATTCCGATTAATTTATTAGTATTGTTTTGTAATATTTCTCGTTGTCTTTCATACAGTACACATTCCAGTAAATAGTGCTCTGCTGTCTCGTCTGCTCCACATTCGATTCGCATTTCGGTGATGTAACTTGTCCCAGTTGGTATCTGTATTTATTTAGTTGTACATAGCCAGTTCTCAATTGTATGAATATTGACGATAGTTGTTTATTTGGCCAGTCTAAGATGGTTTTCAAGCCAACTGTTGCCAAGACAAGATGAAGAAGTTAACGTGATTAACAGACTCAAAACTAAGTTAAAGGCAAATTTAGCTCATTGAAACCTTGAAGGAGAGGAACGATTATTTGTTCGTGTATTATTTATATTCGGAGAATCATACTTACATATCTCACAAAACAATATTGTAAATAATCTGTAAACTGTGTTTATATTGAAGATTTTTCACAGTACACCCTTTGTACACGAAGCAAAATGGAAGAGAATGACGTTTCTTGCAAGAATGAAAGAATCGCTATCATTGGTCAATATAAATAGCCATCCAATGAAAACAAATTTCTCATTCATAAAACTGGAAATTCACTTCCGGTTTTATAACACAATTTGGGATTTGCAATGTCCTTTTGCAAAAATTTGGTAGTTTACTTTAGCATAAGTTCATCATAACTAATTGCCTATAATGACCAGGTAAAAAACCTGATAATTTATACTGAGTAGAGCAAAATCTATGCAAAGTTCAGGATTTAAAGGGTAGCACCACATCCTTAAAAAAGGGGGGAAGATTTATGGTGCATGGTGTTTAACACCACTTTCACAAGAAATTTTGGAAATAATGAAAAAATACAGGGAGGTGGGATTGACATTAAAATTCATTGGACATTAGTTCGCATCGATTAATGGAAATGAGATAGCTGACAGGTTGGCAAAAGAAGCAGAACAACTCCTACATACGATAACGTAACGTAACCCTCATTCCGCTTGTGCTCCATTTATGGTTACAAATCGATCCCATTCAACGTATGGGAGCAGTGCCCGGAGTGATTCACACCGGGTGGTTTTTTGTCCTAATTCCGTTGTAAGTGGTTGGAAAAATTAACGGGGGTGAAAGATAAATATATTTAGGTAAACCTTGAGGTGTTAAATAATCGCTGCAGCAATCCATGGTAGACTTATATCCATCTGAAAATTTGAATGCATGAAATCTTCTTTCCGTCCGACATTTTGTTTACAAGTTGCTAGTTCACGCGCACTTACCTCGTTTTTGAGATATCCTTATTTGGATCAATTTTATAGTAAAATCGACTTTTTTGTAGTAACAGTTTTCCATATTTGGCATATATGGATAGGCTCCGCCCATCGCGAGAGTCTACGTAGGGTGTTATGGCGGACAAGTAACAATTTTCAAATACGAAACCGGTCTTGAAGATAGAAACAGGGATTGTAACACTTATTTCGTATCACCATTACTTAAAAATTGTTGGGAATAATAAGATATGACCAGATATGCAAAAAGAAAGTTGAAATATTCACGAAACGAAAATTTTAATTTGCTCCCATACGTTGAATGAGATCGATTCGTAACCCTAAATGGAGCACAAGCGGAATGAGGGTTACGTTATCGTATCTAAACAACTCCTAATCCTATCTGATAGTGATGCACACATGATAGCAATATAGGAATTTTCGCCAATCTCACTAATTTGCATGTCATTAAACAAATAATTGGTTGGCAGTAAAACAATAACGTAATTGACAGGAAAGTAACCAATTTTTAAACTTTTATAACTTTTTTATTTCCAAACCAATTTTGGTTCTGTTAATTGTTTTAGAGACTTAAGAAAATTCATATTTGTTCTGTCAGTTTACCTTTTTAATATATTGATATGATAAATTCATAATTCTAATATGAAATAATGCATTTTTACGCTTAAACTAAATAAAACAAGATTGAATTTCCAATCTTTTTATTCTGAATATTTTTATCAAACCTTCGATGTGAATTAATTATTGCTATATAATTTTCATTTCTGAAAGAATTATTAAATTATCGTAAATAACAAAATAATAATGACAATTTAAAGTTGAGTCTTCATTGAAAGACAAGCGAAAGTTTTGATTTCCTGCCAACCACACAGGTAAAGTCTCAAGCCTGTGACATCACGGCGAACATCCCTATACTCAATAGCCAAGCAAGATGCTCAGAAGGCAGCAAGCAAGGGACTATATTTATGAAGTGGTAGAATCGATGGAACCAAAGTGAAAGAGGAGGTTTTTTTTTTTTATTATAATTGCCACCAAGATGTCAAAATCAAAAAAATACATGATTTACAAATGTACCTTATATAAATTAAAGCTATAAGAAACCATGTGTAAAAAACTATCCTCGGTAATTTCCAACATCAGATCAGGTCATGCCAAACTAAATGACTATTGTCACAAAATGCAATTACTGTAGTAGTAAGTGCAAACTATTAACGTAGAGAGAATGCAATTACTTTTTATTAAACTTACATGTAGCTTTACAAATGTATTTGAATTTCGTATAGATATTCAGTTTTCATATGGTTTTAGATTTTAAAAAAAAATGGACAGTGAATACTAGGTCAGTTTTCGTAGCAATTTGATTGAATTATAGAATATACTATCTATTTGCCTCTACCCCTTAAATCATGAACTTTGCATAGTTTTTGCTCTACTCCTTCTAAATATCAGATTTTTTACCTGGTCATTTGAGGTAATTGGTTATGATGAACCTTGTGCAATAGCTTAACAACATGCAAAAATTTTTCATGTTTTCTAGTCATAAACAACATGTTTGCTTGATTCAGTATTAGCTTAAAGATTACCTAGTATCAATAATATTACAATGAAGATGTGTTTATATACATGTAGTTGCACAGGAACTGTTGACTTGATGCATTTTACTATCCATGCATATATGACACAAACTTTTTTAGCTCTAGTCGCTTCAAGTCTTCTTTGTGTCGTTAAATCCAAATAATATGTCAAAAACCCAACTTGGCTTAACTTCCAATATATTGATTATATCAAAAATATTATGCCCACCTTCCATCTCGGTTTTATTTACTGGTCTGCATTATAGGGGACATTCCAGATGTTTTTAAATGTTTTGAATTATAGGGTACATGTCAGGTTGTTTTTTTTATTGGCACGGGTGGTCTGTATCATGGGGAACATTTCAGAGGTTTTTTACGGTTAGTCTTGTCTAGGTCTGGACTAAATACTATTATATCAAAAGAATTGTACAAGTGGAACTATGTTTCATTGCCATTTTTTGTTGTTGTTGCATAAAATGAATCATTTGTTGTAATAGTAACTCCTCATGGATTGTACTGCCTTATTATGTTTAATAAAAAGATTACCCCCCCCACCCTCCCAAAAAAAATCATGAATGTTAGATTGGAGTTCATAAACCTCTTTATGAAAGTGGAAGTTAAATATGTACATTACGTACCTCATTGTTATTTTTGCTGCTATTTAAGTAATTTTTGAATATTCAGTGTGTTTTTTCACCATCACTACATGTACATTTGACATGTCCATTTATTACTTTTTTCTGGGGTAGTTCAAAACTATAGCGAAAAAATATTGTGATTACAAAAACAGTTAGCATTTTCCATTGTCAGAATTAATTTTTACATTTACGATTATTTCATGTGACTATTTGAATTTGTCGTTAGCGGATGAACACGTTGGTGACGTCACAATACCAACCCAGGTTATCGAGTATAACCAAAATTTTCTCCAGGCGGATTAGCCAATCAGATTGAAATATTAAATCAAATTAAATTATTTAAGTTACTTTCCAACAATAACTATTTTTATCATAATTCAAAGTCACTAACATGCTAAAATATATATGTAGTCTAAGTGAAAATATTATATTGGTGAAAACAGATGTTTATTTTAATGTAAAATAGGGGACAAGAATCAGACTTTACTACTCTTGAATTTTTGTACATGTGCAATAAGGTCCAAGCTGTCCAACCTGTGTTGTATTATGATTTTAGGGACCCATTTTGATCTTTAATACTTCATATTTTAAGGGAGGAACCATAACATGAATAACATAGGTTTATTGTAGTTTGGAAGAGAAAAATTACTTTTATTTTATTTTTGTATCTAGCTAGTGGCACAAAGATGGATAAGTACCTGTCCTATAAGACGTTTTACAACAACTTCAGTGGTCAGTATAGAAGAGAAAAATGTACGAGCTGGAGTACCAAAAATTACCCAAAAGGGAACTAGACCTCTTACCTACGAAGAAGCTCAGCCACCACAAAATATAGGTCATACTAAGGCATGGAACAGTTGGAATACCAGTAAGTAGTACATAATACAATTATGGCCTTCTTAGGAGGTGGGCATTAATAACTGTCAACCGCAGATGGGTTGTTTTCCTGAGGGAAATATTATTGTCACACAAAATGTTGTCAAGAGTGATAATACTATTGTCACACCTTTGTTGAAACAAGATATGGGTTGTCAAAGAGTGACAATACTATTGTCACGCCTTTGTTGATACCAGATATGGGTTGTCAAGAGTGACAATACTATTGTCACACCTTTGTTGAAACAAGATATGGGTGATAGTAAGTGTACAAGAAATTTTGAAAATATATATAATAGAACAAAAGATATACCCAAATCACCAAGATGAGTGATACATCGATCACAGTGATTTATCATGGTATGTCTCTGACGACTGACTGTACTGTACTATTGTCACACCTTTGTTGAAACAAGATACAAATGTATGGGTTGTCAATTGCAAGGGTGACAATACTATTGTCACACCTCGGTTAAATCAAAATAGGGGTAGACATTCAGGCTGTTTACTAGTTGAGGGGAAATTTAAAGAAGTTATTGTCTCGGGTCATGTGACTATAAATGATCCAATAGAAAACATTCATATATAGTGAGGTACAATATGTATAATATCTTATTTTATTACATCTATTATACATGGTCAAACTTCAGTTTTCCTTGTCAAGTGATTTGAAGTTTTAACACAGTCAATTAACAGGCTGGGATCACTTTTAGCTATTATACCTTTTAGTTTCAGAAATATATGTCTCTGTTTTCTTTTAGATAGCAGCTGTGGCATCTGGTCACATTCTGTCATTTTGGAGGTGGGGGGGGGGGGNGGGGGGGGGTGGGAGAGAGGATGTATTGTCTTAAAAATTAATACTAAGCCTTAAAATGGATCAGTTGTACTTTAGATATCTACAGACTGGACAGAGGTTGATGATGGGGTTCAGTTCACATTCCACACAAATTAAAAAGCACATTATTGTCACACATTTGCATGACTTGGTTGACCGTTATGGAATATCTGTGTCACAAATGACCACAGATATGTTCCACTTTTCGTAAATACTTCTGATTGCCCCTTTGGTATCTTTGGTATCTTCAAACTCTTCTTAACAAAATATTATCAAAAAATTCAAAATGGCTAACATTCTGAAGCATCACAATTCATTAATAAAGGAATATGAGCAGCAGATAAAAACATGCCAATCTAATTACAATTAGATGTATGTTATATATTTATTTTTTGCCGATTATACACTGACATCTAAAAACATCCTAATTATGGTCATGTCAAGATTTGTATTTTAAACTGACCAATCAGTGATGAGCCTAATGTTTAAAACTGAGTACACACCAAGAGCTGTTGTCTGATTGGTCAATATATTAAACTGTCTGGTACAAGATTGGATGGCAAAAGATGAATAAAAGATTCCCTTACATGACCCCCAAACAGCATGATGTTAGATAAATAAAAGATTCCCTTACATGACCCCCAAACAGCATAATGCTAGATAAATAAAAGATTCCCTTACATGACCCCCAAACAGCATGATGCTAGATGAATAAAAGATTTCCTTACATGACCCCCAAACAGCATGATGTTAGATGAATAAAAGATTCCCTTACATGACCCCCAAACAGCATGCTGTTAGATGAATAAAAGATTCCCTTACATGACCCCCAAACAGCATGATGCTAGATAAATAAAAGATTCCCTTACATGACCCCCAAACAGCATGATGTTAGATGAATAAAAGATTCCCTTACATGATCCCCAAACAGCATGATGCTAGATAAATAAAAGATTCCCTTACATGACTCCCAAACAGCATGATGTTAGATAAATAAAAGATTCCCTTACATGACCCCCAAACAGCATGTTA
>MJUT01059668.1:410180-423190 GCA_002080005.1 Gigantidas platifrons
GATTCCCTTACATGACCCCCAAACAGCATGTTAGATGAATAAAAGATTCCCTTACATGATCCCCAAACAGCATGATGTTAGATGAATAAAAGATTCCCTTACATGACCCCCAAACAGCATGATGTTAGATGAATAAAAAATTCCCTTACATGACCCCCAAACAGCATGATGTTAGATAAATAAAAGATTCCTTTACATGACCCCCAAACAGCATGATGCTAGATGAATAAAAGATTCCCTTACATGACCCCCAAACAGCATGATGCTAGATAAATAAAAGATTCCCTTACATGACCCCCAAACAGCATGATGCTAGATGTTAGTGTATCACCAATGAAAAAAACTTAAACAAGATACAATATATCGTGTCGTGACATCTGCTCGACCATGCAATAAAGTCGGTCATTTGTTTTGATTTACAATTCTCACACAGCACGAGACCGATGACGTCATTCTATATATTCATACTCATAGCATACATAAACACAGAGGGAATTCTTTTAAACTTCAAAATTACAAGATAAGATTGAATTGAATACATTCCATGCAAGTAAAAAAGATCCTGTTTACTAATGTCTTTTTTTCCTGATACATTGTACATCTAATTTTATTTAGATTGAAACCTACCTTCCATGTTTCAATTTTATACATGTAGACATACCCATGTATTTTCATTTCATAAATTGTTGATTTACAAATCTGTTAGAGCTAAAAGAACGACACTCTTCACATCTATTCCACAGTTAATAAAATTGATAATAATGTAATTTTAACATTTCAGGCAGTCTTCATGAAGAAGAAAGAGCTTCACAAACATCTGTTGAAGATAATTTTATTAGAGCATTTATGTATGGAACATTTCCTCAACTTTTATTGTCACAAGTGATCATAAAACGTAGATACAATATGATTTACATTGGTGCGCTTGTATTCAGACGTGTGGCTATACATCCAAGAAAAATCTACTTCCTGGTAGGATACACAGAGGAGCTTTTGTCTTGTTTACTTAGCTGTCCTGTCAAGTTAGAGATACAAACAGTCAATAGTCAAGAAGATGTTGTTTTTAGATATATTTAATTCACCTCATTATGTTATGTACAAAGGGTATTTTGTCTTGTTTTCTTCTAATTGCCATGCAAATTAAAGATAAAACAGTGTATCACAGAATATTATTGTATACCCCTTCTTAAGTCAAAGGTATGATAGCAGAATCATCTTGTCTCAAGTTCTCTGTTTATCCATCCGTCAGCATTATCTTATTATCTTTGTACAAACTGTGGTACTGACTAGTCCTTTGTACTGGTATAGTACCAGAGTAGTAAACAATAAATATTATCTATGTAGAATTCAGCCTGTAACATGTTTATTTAAACTGTTTCCTGGTACAGTTGTGAAACTGGTCCCACAGAGGGTGCACCCCTTGTAAGCAATAAATATTATCTATGTAGAATTCGGCCTGTAACATGTTAATTTAATCTGTTTCCTGATACAGTTGTGTAGCTTATATTTCTTTACTCCTGTGAGTTGGACCTATATTTTCATGAGGAATCAAGACAGAGGACACTGCTTGGAGAGAATTGAGTGAGTGAATATTGTTTAACGCCAAGTGAGCAATTATTCAGCTACTAGTATATCATGGCTAGAACAAGTTATAGTTCAATGAAATGATGATAATGTCCACTTTGTACTGAACTAGAACAACATGATTAGTTGGATTTTTGTAGTGCTAGCTCACTGAAACAACAGTCTGCAGACAGACATAGTGTTCCACTCTGACACATTATTCTGATTACAAGTCAATCAGTCTTTGCTCTTACTACTTAAAGCTGTGTGCTTAGTCAGTTAGTGGAGAAGCAACAAATACCAATTTTATAGTCTTTTGTTTGACCCAACCAGGGATTGAACCCACAATCTACAGCACTCGAGGCAAGCATGCTAACCATTAAACCATGAAGAAAATTGACCATATTTTAATGAATGCATAGCTTTGTAATACATATGTATCATAATTTGAAGTGGTCACAAGATAATTTGCTAGTAGCTTCATCATTCATGGTGTTTCAGTTATACATGTAAGTATTTCCTTTATTCATCTCTAGAGCTCTTCAAACAAATATTAAAAGTTACAAAAAGGGGGTTGTTTTTTGTACATTTAGTGTACCCTGTTCTTGTAAAAATGTATGACAAAATGCAATACATCATCAACAGCGCATATAATATTGAAGTTGAAATTTTTTATTTTCTTTTCATAAATAAATCCTTTTTTTACGAGAATGAGACTGTTGAACCCTTTGTTGCACCAACACACCATACAACTCGGGGTATCCGTATACAAATAAAACTACAGCAGTTCTGATATTCTTTTGGTGATTCCATTTGTGCTCACCTGGACCAAAGGTCCGTGTACAGTATTGTCATCACTTTGCATCCTATCGTTGTCTGTATAAGTTAGCATTATCTATTTCTGGCAAACCACAGGAATTTTAGGAACCAAACTTGATAGAAATATTACACTGGGTAGTCCTCTACATTTTATGTCATTTTGGTTTCATTCATAAATCCAGCATGACTTCTATGACCAATTATACTTTCTGATTGGCTGAAATTTCAAAAATCTTCTCTGAAACCACATGTTGGATGGAAATGTACCTCAGTATGAATGTTCCTTATATGATTTTCTAAAATGTTTTGCATTTTTTTCTTCATCCATTGGAAATTCCAGATGGCCACCACCGCAAGACAAAGTTTTAAAATACGAACCTACTGGGAAAATAAATAAAATAAAGAATATTCCTTAGATGGTTCTTGTCTAAAACTAGAGGCTCAGTGGGCTGAGCCTGTGTCGCTCACCTTTTATTCTGCTTTGAGGAATCTTAATACAGAACCTTCTATAGGTGCTTCCCACCAAATTTCAGTTCATTTGGCTAAGCAGTTTCAGAGAAGAAGTATTTTGAAATCGACCAATCAGAAACAAGAATTGCCTATGGCAGCCATGTTTGTTAACGGATCAGGACGAAATGAGCAGTCTTTATAGAGCACCAATACATGTTTCCTACCAAGGTTTGGTTCATTTGGCTAAGCAGTTTCAGAGAAGAATAATTTTAGAAATAGACCAATCTGAAACAAGAATTGCCTGTGGCGACCATGTTTGTTAACAAGATCAAAACAAAATGAGCAATCTCTATAGAGGACCTTCCATAGATGCTTCCTACCAAGTTTCATTTCATTTGGCCAGGTGGTTTCAGGGGAAAAGCTTTTTTTATAAATCGACCAATCAAAAACAATAATTACCTATAAAGAGACCATGTTTGTTAACGTACGGATCAAAATGAAATGAGCAATCCCAATAGAGGACCTTCCATAGATGCTTCCTACCAAGTTTCAGTCAGTTTGGCCAAGCTGTTTCAGAGAAGATTTTTTTTAGAAATCGACCAATCAGAAACAAGAATTGCTTGTGGCGACCATATTTGTTAATAGATCGGAACAAAATTAGCAACTTTCTAGAGGACCGCCCATAGATGCTTCCTACCAAATTTCGGTTTATTTGGTTAAGCAGTTTCAGATGAGAACATTTTTTAGAAACCAACCAATCAGAAACAAGAATTGTCTGTGGAGGACGTGTTTGTTAATGGATCAAGACGAAATGAGCAATCTTTACAGAGGACCTTCCATACATGCTTCCTACCAAGTTTCTGTTCATTTGCCCAAGCGGTTTCAGAGAAGATTTGTTTAAATCGGCCAATCAGAAACATGAATTGACTGGGAGCCATGTTTGTTAATGGATCGGGACGAAATTAACCCGAATAATCCAGTCGTTATATTACGCTCCCGTTGGTCGCACTACCAAAGCTAATTCATTTACTGACATCTTTGCCAAATTTACCTCAGGCAAAAATAAATGACTTAAATTCACTTTTTTATAATTTCATATGGAACGGGAAGCCAGATAAGATAAAGCGAAGTACTTTAATCGGTGATATATATCAGGGGGGTTTGAAAATGATAGATCTTCAATCATTTAATATTTATCTGAAAGTAGGTTGGATAAAACGATTATTTTCCAATTTAGATGGTGATTGGCAAAAAGTATTACTTTTCAATCTTCAAAGCTATGGCAGTGAAAGAATTTTTACTTTTCAGAAAGAAAAGCTAAAGGAAGTTGCTATGAAGCTTACAAATCCTTTTTGGAAAGATGTTCTGTCTAGCTATCATTTAGCAAAACCTCATACAAAGTTTAATACTGATGAACTATTGTCTCTTGATATCCTTAATTTTGTACCAGTAACCGATTTTAATTATTATATTAGATGGATAGAACATAATGTGCAGTATTTATGTGATCTTATTGATCCACATACTGGTAATTTTTATACTTTTGAACAGACTAGAAATAAACTGAATACCAATAATTTTTTGAAGTACTATAGTCTGGTGTCAAATGTTCCCAAGTACATCAAAGATCATCTGAAGGAAAACTGTGTAAATGTAAATTTCGACATACTTAGTAAAAAAGATGCCTATTTAGAAAGAATAGTTCATAGTAAAAATGTTAGGTTTGTTTATAAAGGTCTTGTGAATGCAATCATTTCTTTACCAACAGAAAAAATTTCCAAATGGGAAAAAATTCTTGATTGTGAAATAACAAATTGGTCAAAATATTTTATTATTTTAAAAAAATCTTGTAAAAACTCCTATCTTCAAAATTTTCAATTTAAATTGTTACACAGGATAATTCCTACCAATTCCTTTTTACATAAAATAAAGCTCAAGAATACTAATTTATGTACATTTTGCAAAATTCATGATGAAACTATTGATCATCTATTCTTTGACTGTGCTGTGACACAAATTTTTTTCAAATCTTTGACAAAACAATATTACAAAAATTTGATTTTTGACAAAAAAGAATATTTCTTTGGTTTTGAGTCAGGGGAACTTCTTGTTAACCTGATTTTAATTATTGCAAAAAATTTTATCTTCAAGTGCAAACTCAATGAACAAAGGCTAAGTATTGTAGAATTTAAACATAAAATTATGTGGTACCGTTCACTTGAACAATATATATCAAAGAAAAACAATACCATTTTAGCATTTGAAAAAATGTGGACCCCCTTACAATATATTTTCAACTAATCATAAATATTTTTGTTTGTTTGATTCATATAGTGATGAGATTCTTTTTTCAGCTTTTTTGATTTAGTACAAAATGTCAGGAGCAATTTCATATTTTAGAAAAACAAAATGGTAAGAGAGTGTGAATGAAAGTGTTTATTACTATTATATATTATTATTTCTTTATTTTGTTTATCATAATGTAAAACCAATGTAGTCACAAAACTTATTGATTTGAAAACCCCTGTCACACCCTAGTCAGGTGGTGATGTAAGGGAATTTATAAAATCCTGACTATATGAAAAAAAAAAGAAAAAAAAAAAAAAGAATTGTCTGTGGAGGACGTGTTTGTTAATAGATCAAGACGAAATGAGCAATCTTTACAGAGGACCTTCCATACATGCTTCCTACCAAGTTTCTGTTCATTTGCCCAAGCGGTTTCAGAGATGATTTGTTTAAATCGGCCAATCAGAAACATGAATTGACTGGGAGCCATGTTTGTTAATGGATCGGGACGAAATTAACCCGAATAATCCAGTCGTTATATTACGCTCCCGTTGGTCGCTACTGGAGGCTATCGACCGATAGAGGGCGCTGAATTATTCGAATTAGGACGAAATGAGGACCTTCCATAGATGCTTCCTATCAAGTTTCGGTTCATTTGGGAAAGCGTTACAGAGGAGAATGTTTTTACAAATTGACCGATCAAAAACAAGAATTGCCTGTGGCGGCCACATTTGCTAATGGATCGGGACGAAATCTTTATAGAAGACCTTCCATAGATGTTTCCTACCAAGTTTCAGTTCATTTTGGCTGAGGGGTTTCAGAGGAGAAGATTATGTGATTAAAGCTGTATCCGTTTCAATGACTGAAAAATAGAAAATGCGACGTTCGCTGAATATTCTTGTCCAATTCGTCTGAGGGGGGCCCGGTAGGTATATTTAAATGTGGCAGTCGAAAAGAGAAATATCTTGGGATTGTAACAATATAATTGGGTCAGCGAAAGGATCACAAATAAGCGAAAAATATTGAGGCGAAGTGGGGAAGGGAAAAAAGGGCAGATGTTTACCTTGAAGGAAGGAAGAGGAGGGGGCATATATATTTTTTGAATGAAACAAGTGCCTGTGCGTGAAAGGTCATTTTCAAAGCTGAAATTAATATACCGTATATAAAAAAAAATAATAATCAAAACATATCCGAGGTTTTACATGTTACAAGAGCGACTAACTTGGCTTTAATCGGCATTGAAAAATAATGTCTCTCTGACAGTTGATGTAAAAAATGAAGTATTTGCCATAGATTTTAAAATTATTTGGCTTTCGAATCAGAACGTACATGATGAAAGTTATTCCAGAAACGCGTCCCGTGCACTAAACTGGATCTCTACCTTTTTATTCAAGTGCTTTCTGACAGATCTCATTTGGAACACCGAACATTATTAACCTTACCTTACCTCTGTATCTTTACCCCCTTCAAAGGAGAACCATACGTGTTGTATGTCTAACGTGTGTTTGGTGGCGGTGCGCTGTACAGTGCTGTGTCAGTAAAAGTCCCATCACCTCCGTATCCATGAATAGAATTTATGTACAATAAAAATCAGGCTTATTCACACGGTATATACAAAGTTTATCAAATCAGGTTAAAACAATGCAATCCACAACGATAGATCCGATATTATGTTTAAAATATGCATGTTGCACATATTGTATGGAGAAATTTAAGAAGACATATCACTGTTTAAAATCTAAAAGTCTCTGTTCGTATGGTTTCTAAAATCTAAGAAGTAATTTTCACATTTTAAAATCTAAAATGAATCATATTCACAGTCTCAGATTTAAAACATCATCTTCAAAGTCTAAAATCTAAAAACGTCATATTCAAAGTCTAAAATCTAAAACAATTAGATTGGGTGGGCAATTCCCGTTCGGCTCTCCCCTCCCCTCTTTTTGCCATGTTAGATCCGTTTCTTCACTGTTGTCTGTATTTTGTCTCTATCACTCTCCAGAAGGTTTGTTCTCTTAATATGTAGTTTGAACATTAATCTCCTTGACAGATCTTCGAGTCTGGCTGCGCTGGCTGAATTTTTCTTGGTATGTTTCACCTTGTTTGTATTGTCCATTAGCAGTTGTAGTTGATCGACTTCGCTCAAGTCCGTAAAATTTTCATTACTTTGGAGTTCATTTTGCCATATTGCGTTGATCTCGGACAGTAAAGCCACTCTCTCCGCTTGTAGTTTTTCGCATTGAAGAATAAAGTGTGGTACATTCTCCTCTGCTGCTCCGCATAGCAGGCATGTTGGGTCAGTTTCATTTCTGTAGTACTTAATGCGTTTTGTTTGCAACACGTATGTCCCGGTTATGAGTCTTAATTTCACTGGGATTCTACTGATGTCTAACGATGAGTAGCATCTGTGATTCAGGATAGGATGTATTTTGCACTTGTTCAGGTTGTGGTTACTAAGATATTGCAGTCCTGTGTAGAGTTGTGCTAGAGTTGTTAGCTGGGTACACCAGTGGTCATTCACTCTTGATTTCACCAGCGAGATCCATTTTGATTTTTTGATAGGATTGTCCAAAAAGTTGTACGCCTCTTTCAGGTCGTATTTTCGTAGTATTTTGTTGACACATATAAACCAGCTGTTACTAGAGTCCTCCTTCACGGTTAGTTGTCTTCTTGCCAGCTTTTTCTCAGTGCTTTTTTCACTCTGATGACAGACGTTGTTGAAGAATGTGAGGGCTTTTATATGAATTTGAGCTTCTATTGGTAGAATTCCAGTTAAGATATATATGGCTGGGTCCGGACAGCACATCGGTAATGACAGGATTTGTTTTAATATCCTTTTCTGGAAAAGTTCAAGAGGTTTTGAGGACGGTATTAATAGCTCCATACCGTAAAGCAGTACTGGTGTTATGTAGGTTTTGTAGATGTGTAGAAGGGACTCGGGATCAAGACCGTTGTGTGCATGAAATCCACTTCCGAATAGGCTGTATGCACTCCGTCTTGCTTTAGTTATATTTTCATCAACATTGATTTGGATATTGTGTTTCATCGTTGTTGTTCTTATGATACCTAAATGAGTAGCTTGCTCCACCTCGGGCATGGTGATATTCCCCATATTAAGTTTCTCGTTGTTTGTTTCGCACTGTTTGTTGTTTCCTCTAATGTGGATTGCTACACTTTTCTTTGGTTGTAATTCGTATCCCTCGAGATTCGCAAAGTCAAGAGCCATGTTGACCATGATATGTGCGTCACTGAGTTGAGTGCTGAGTAGTGCGACGTCGTCGGCACATCCTGTGTTGTTAACGTTGATGTTTCCTATTCTCAGTCCTATACCTACATCTTGCAACCGGTCTAATAGTGGGTTGATATATAGTTTATAGAGGTCAGTGCTAAGGGTACCTCCTTGCCGGACTCCCATACCGACCTTAAAACAATTGGACGTGCTTCCTGCCCATTTTATACAGCTTTCCGCATTGTGGTGTAAACTTTTAATAATAGTCCACGTTTTGTCCTGAATTCCAGCATGGTACATACGACGAAACAGATGTGAATGAACAACTTTGTCGAATGCAGCTTTCGCATCGAGAAGTACAAGATGTCCATTTTGCTTTTCGTCGGTTAGCATTCTGTATGCTTCTTCGACAGGCAGAGCAGCATTCATGGGGGACGATCCTTTTGTAAACCCTCTTTGCGTTGGATTTTGCATGTTATGGATCAATGGTTGTATTCTATCTCTGATCACTGCTTCGACGATCTTACTAATTACGGGAAGAACTGTTATTCCCCGATAGTTGATGGCATCGTTTTTGCTTCCTTTGTTTTTGAATATAGGAGATAGTAGTCCAATTTTGAGCACCTCTGGTATATCTCCTTCTGAGAATATACTGTTTATGATATGCGTTAGGACAGTAATTATATTTTCACCTGCATGTAGTATATGTTATATTGTTAAGTTGTGATAGTCAGCCGATTTTCTCTTATTAATGGATGCTATTGCAGTTGCTATTTCTTCTTCGGTTACAGGTAATATTAGTCCCTCTTTTGCCATTTCTGTAATGTATTTATTCTCCATTTCGACTTGTTGGTGATATTTGATCTCCTTATGTACGGATTTATCGAAGGTGGACAAACTACGAAAATGCTCTTGGAATCCTAGTATTACCTCATCGGGTCGTGAATATGTTTTGCCATTCACATTTATGTCCTGAATATGCTCAAGGCCTTTTTTACGATTTTTCTGAATCAGCTTGTGAAATAGTTCCATGTTGTTTGGTCGTGCCTCCATTATATTGACTTTTTCTATCTCTTTTTGCCGCGCTACTTCTATTCTGACAGCTCTACGGAATTCCTTTTTGTTATGTTTTTTCCGTACCAGTAGGTGGTTGGTAGGATCATTCGGTTTTCCATTCTTTAGCCAGATGTTGTACGAGTTGCGTTTTCCCTTCAGTGCAACCTTTATATCAGCATTCCATACCTTTAGTTTAGGTTTTGCTTGATAGGTAGTTTTGCTTCCTGAGCATATCTGGGCGGTGGATGTGAGCAGTATGTTTACCTGAGTTATTGCTTCCTGTGAATTGATTTTTATTGTTCGCATTTTTTCATACAATGCTGTTGACTTTTCTGTTACCATAGCTCTGTATTATAGATCTTTATCTGTTTTTTCCCATTTGATTTTTCCCTTTGGGTTTGGTATCTTCAAGTTGTCATCCTTGTTGTGTTCCCATTTAAAGGACATGCTAATCGGGTAATGATCTGAAGTGTTGGTATCGATTATGGTGATCGATTTCTCTGCTATTACTTGTTGTTGTGGAATATTTTGTATGAAGTAATCGATTTCTGAGCACTCACATCCTTTTGAGTTGGTAAATGTGTTTCCTACATTTTCATATTGCAACACAAACTTGTTGATGAAATTTTTTAAGTAAACCTTTCTTGTGTTGTTCGGTTTGTGTTTGTTGAGGTCTTCGTTAATATCACCTCCTATAATGAAGTCATGAGTATGTTCGTATTTCAAGTATATTTCATGAAGTTCATCTATGCACTCCTGATATTCGACTTGATGGTTCTTGCTTCCATTAGCTGGCATATACACGCATATAATAATGACTCTTCTCTTTGCACCTTCAAGTTAAATACATTGGATTTTTTCGGACCCGTCTGGTAAGGTTCTGACAAAGTGGTCAATGGTTTTTTTCCATAAAATTGCGACTCCTCCATACCCTCTAGGTAATGATACCGGTAGGAGTATGAAGTTGATGTCACTATTAATGTCTGAGATAATACTGGTTTGTGAATGAAAAAGCCAATGTTCTTGTATCAAAATAATGTCACTGTCCTTCAAAATTTCGCTAATTGAATTACCACAGGTTTTAATGCTTTTACAGTTGTATGAAGTCAATTTAATACTATTCTCACAGTTTTCTTTATTTAATATTGATGTCTGTTTATTCGAAGTGGATTGCTGTTCACTAAAAAAGGCACATTTGTTGTTGTCCTTGGATTTAGTGGGGTATACCTGTTGCTGTTTTGTTCTTCCCTAGGTACTATTCTAGTAGTTTGACCTGGATGAAGTGGCGGATTCCGTACATATTGGACAGGTGGGGGTCGAGTTATAGTACGTTGGATGGGTTGATAACTTGTTTGTGAGGCTGTTACTTTTGCTGCTTGAGGGTTTGGTTTTCCATAGAACAGGGGTTGCCCTGCCACATAGGCTCCATTGTCCTTAGATGTGGCCAAGTTGTCGTTGTACATTCTTCCGGACGAGTGTGGTTCTGTCTGAGAGCAGGGTTTTACTTCATTATTATGACCTTGCGTTTGCTCTTCTTCATTACCGTTTTGGTTACTTATGTTTGTTTCTCCACTGGTCATCATGTCGATATGCTTTTCTATATTGTCAAACACTACGTCTGTTAGCTTCTGGTGCATGCGTATGAACCTCTGGTTGAAGTAATCTGCCATGCTGTCGTTATTATGAGAGAAGTTTGCATCGTTTGTTGTTCCACTGTTGCCCTTTGTTGGTTTCTGGGCAGTTGTCGTGTATGTTTGTTAGTTCTAAGCTTTCTATTCTTTTCATTAGAGTTTTTACTGTTTGTTCTAGCTCGTAGTTCCTCAGTTCTAACTCTTGACATCTTGATTCAAGTTTTGTTCTGTTGTTGTTCACCTCCTGTGCTGCCTTTTCTTTTTGTTTTATTAGTTCTTCCATTTTCTTTAATTTCGTCTCTTTTGCTCTTAGTTCGTTATACTTTACTTCTCTATGCTTTGCTGTACTGTCAGTGTCACCAGGCTTGTTTGCCACTGCTTTCTCATCTGTTCGTACTGAGGTTTGTGATGGGACTTGCTTTTGTTGTGCTTTAGAATCTTTTCGGATAGTTTGCTGTGCGATATTCTGGTATGGTAACTGTTCATGCAGTTTGGCACTTTCAGTTGTAGAGATGGTTTTACAGCTAGTTTGTTCTTCTTGTATGCCCATGGCCTTACATGTATAACACATTGGTTCCCCATTTATGTATTCCATGCAATGAGTATGGCATTGATTATCACATACTATACATATGTCGCTTTCGATTCGTTTCATTGTTTTATCACATTTGATACACTGCTGCTGTTGTTCCTGCTCCTCAGATTGTATTACTTCGTCAGTTCTTGTTTCATTCTCCTCTAATAGTAACGATTTTGCAAGTGTCTCTTCACTATTTGTACCATCCGTAATCTGTTTGAGGTCTTTTCCACAAATTTTACATGTGTAGTCACTTTCTGTGTCATCAGTATCTTCGATTTGCATGATTTCAGCTGGTGTTAGCTTTTGGCACTTATAATGTACCCAATGATTGCCAGTAGTGCAATATGTACTTCTTGTCCTACATGATTTCCCGCATTTTGGGCATTGAATGTTAGCACTATTACATTTTGTTGGAGTCCCATTTATAAGCTGGCTCAGTTGTTCTTGTAGTTGTTGGTTTAGAAGTTCCAAATCAAGATTTATATTTTTGGCTTCTCGTACAATTATTGACTGTATATTCGGAATATCCGTTTGTACAAATGTATCGCATCCTTCGCCATTCACTAGAATTCTGCTTTGTGTGGTATAAATGTTGATGGTATATGGTGCACTAGTTGGTTTTCGGATTTTAATCGTATATTGAACCACTGCTCTACCTGTTCCATCTACATTAGTTTGTATATGGGCGGACGTTCCATCTGGGCTGGGCTTCTCGTAATATGCAATCGCCGCCATTTTAAATAATTCGAAACTTGCTGCATCAGCTGTTATGACGATTCCTCGTCCAGTATATTTATACTGCAGTGTGCGATTTCTTTGTGTTGCTTTTAGTTTCTTCTTTAAGGCTCTATTAATATTAAGGGTGTAATCCATAGCTGTGCTCTCTACTCCAACAGCATATTGTTTATTGCATTTCCGCAGATCCATTGCGTAATAGTTTTTCGTTGCTACTGATTAAACTTTTGATTCTAATCTATTGTTGTACAGTGTGGCTTGGGCATCCCATGCCTCCTGTAGCATACAGATAGAAAATAGTAATTGTCAGTTGTTATTTATTGATAGCGGTCTACGCTTATTCTCCTAGAGATTTCTTTGAGCCACACTTTTGCCAGTAATGGAGATGGGTGTATCCCGTCGTTTAGAAGGTTAAAGTTAATTATGTCTTTCTTTGGTTTATTTTTCCCTCTTTTTACCTGTTTTCTTGCTCTGAGATGTACAGTCAAGAGAGGGGACCTCACCCCTTGCTCTCTATTCAGTGTATGTATGACTTGGTTGATCGCCTCTATTTGTTCATGGAGGGTATTATCTTGTGTTGCAAACACTTCTGGCTGACGATGACCCCTTGTGGTGTTCCAGTGGGCGATTGAGTAGTGTGGTACTTCTAAGAATGTTAATTTAC
>MJUT01059671.1:0-14585 GCA_002080005.1 Gigantidas platifrons
ATCATTTACTGTAAATTGCAATAGTACGGGTGAATGGTCTGATCGATAGCTATTCTCTATTTTTATATTCTGTACATTTTGATAAAAACTTTGAGACGTTAAGAAAAAATCAAGTCTAGCTTGTTTTAGAGGATTTACCTTTCTCCAGGTAAATCTTCTTGTTTCTGGGTACATTTCTCTGTATGGGTCAATTAAGTGATAATTTTGTTTTATTTCCAATAGCTTTTCCTTTGCCTTGGGTTATTAACATTGCAATAGTTGTAAGTGTCAAGGTCTTGATTTTGCACTAGATTGTAATCACCAGTAATAATGTTTGATTGGATATCAAAGTTTCCAATAACGTCACTTACTTTACTAAAGAATGTTGGGCAGTCTTTGTTGGGGCTATACATATTGATCAATGTGACATTTTTCCCTTCTATAATCAGATTAATAGCTAAAAGATTTCCATTTTGGTCTTTAATATTATCCTGTATTCTGTAAACAATATATGTTATAGTTCTTGGATTTTAAGTAGTCTAACACATCTCTTCGCTTCTCTGGGAACTGTAGTCCTTGACAATTGTATGAGACAATTTGCACAATATTATTTTTCATATTTCATACAACACAGTTTAAGTAAATTATGTAAAATTGGGTCAGCAAACAAATAGTAGTTCATTGTCTCACACAATTGTGTTTTTATAAACGTATATAAAACAATTTGACCTTGTTCAGTTGTGCTGGTCACCTTAATATTAATACATGTATATTGAAATCTACTACCATAAACAACATGGAATGTCAATTTCATATGAAATAAACCAATAAAGTTTGTAAATTTTACAAAGAAAAACAACAATGTATTAAAACAAGTAACTATTATTTCAATAAAGTACATCCAATAATATAGAATAGCTGGAAAAAGAAGAAAATTAAACAAAACAAAATATAAAAAAACACAAAAAAGAAAAGAAAAACATGAAAAAAAAAATTGGCGAGGGATAAATAGAATTTATGCCGGAGAGAAAAAGCATGTTTGAAGAAACAAAAACAAAAACAAAAACAAAAAAAAACAAATAAAATGAGAGACTTCACCATAAAAGACCCCTTTCACCATGTGTGTGCATATGAATGTGTGAAGGGGGAGAGTGTAGGTGGCTAATGTCATATATAATATGCTGCATCATCAGAAATTTCTATGTAAGTCTGTATATAGTATAGACCTACCCCTTAAAGACTACATGTTTAAAATATTGTCTCATTATTGAAATCTGTGTGACGGAATTCAATATGTCACATATCAGTAATTAGAATGAGATAACCATTATTATTTTTCTTAATATTAAATATTCTGACATGTCCTCATACACTTGCTAAAAGTATGTTAACATATCTAAACCTTCATGTTACAAATGTACCTTTTAAGTGTAGCGTAAATTAGCCAGACAGACAATCAGACTGAAAGACTTGGGCTTGCGAATGTATAGAATATGATGGGCAACAACTCTTACAAATATATGTATATGACATATCTAATCATAGCATTTTAGTTTCTACAATATCATCCAAAAACAGTTGTTAGCAGATGGTCGGACAGACAAAATGACAGACTGTAGGGTTATTTCAAGCTTTGAATAAATATTCTGGAAAGGCCACATAGATGACAGCTATAGAATTGGTCAAGTCATGGTATATAGTTGGATCTTACATCCAACAGACTGTTACTCATCTTACGGACCGAGACTTTTGAATTGCCATGATATGAGTATCGTCTTTTATTCAAACATATAGTATTGTTTATCCATCATGTGCCTGTACACAGCTGTACATTAATTGGTTAAGCCTAAACAGTAACTATAAAATTATTTTGACACAGAAACAGGTAAGGGTTTGACATTGTTGTTCTGTCATATGTTAAACTCTAACATAACATGTTTAATTCTTTACCCAAACATATAATGTGGTATTACTTTTATTCTACTGTATGACTATCAAAACATGATTTCTTTTCAATGTGAGAAATACTATTAAAAGGGAGGCAATCCCAAGAGAAAATTCAAGTAAAGTATAACCTACAGATTTTTTATGTTCCTCTTGTTTCAACTAGTTTGTCTATTTAAAACTGGAATACTTTATTTACATTTCCAACGCCAATGTGAGCAATCATGAAGTTTACTGTCAAACTATTCAACTTTCTTCAAATTATTATTTTTTACCTCTTGTGGAGTTAATTTTCCAAAGGATAAAATTCCACAATTTCCACACAGATTGAGAATATATGCACTGTAATTGGGTCTGGGGCTGGATATATTTGCTTAAGCCTAATTGTTGACACTTATGTCATGTAAACAAATGTAGTTAAAATAAAAGCACCTGCTTTGGTTTGATACCCAGTCTATCATGCCTATAGTATGTGTAACTTCTAGTTTATAATTTACGTGGCATCATATATATGATACCTGCATGGTTAATAAGAATATTGACACTTATTCGAGTCTCGAGAATGAGATCAATTCCAACGACTCTAATGCGTGTTTTTAATTTCTCCTCATTTCTGATCTTATATGCGATGCTAGCTAGCTCATTCCTGACTTTTTTCATGCACGGAGGCAAATCATCTACAATCCGTATTCTCTTTCCTGCTAGTTTATAACCTTGTGACATTACCAACCGCTTATCTGCATAATGTATAAAGCGGATTATGATTGGGTTGGGACTTTTCGGTCTGCTTTGAAATTGGCGTGTCGGCATCCTATGTGCATTTGCAACGGAAATACGATCTGCTCTTCCCTTATCTTTATCCAATTCTTTTACAAAAAGATTGCTTATTACTGTCCATATATGTTCGCCCCTTTCTTCCGGTAACCCATAGACGAGAACATTATACTTTCTCTCATGTTTTTCAAGCATAACTTGCTGCACGCGCAATTGTTTCAGCTTATCATCCATACTTCTTTTCATGAGATCCATAGGTTTAAACTCTACTCTATTTAGCTCTAATTCTATATGCTCAACGCCTTTCTCTAGTTCATTGTGTTCTGCTCTGAGTTCTTTAATTTCTCTTTTTGAAACCGACACATCCCTTTTAACCTGATCAACGTTTACTTGTACCTCTTTAATCATATTTGTGAACTTGTTTTCAATTATATCTAACTTGGTGGAGAAAGAGTTTACCTTGGTATCTAATCCTCCTAGCATTAAGTTTTTCAGTTCTAAAATTGACTCCGCTGTTACTGCCATGATAGCCTGATCGAGTTTCCAGTATAATAATATGGTAGGCCATTTATTTAATAAGTATTACATTATTCATTATTCCCCCACAGTTTGTACTATCGTCAGTTTACGGTGAAAACTGTCTTTTACAGTGAGCTCTCAAAAATTCTTGGGCGCAACCATTACATGGGAGACAAGAGGGAGAATTTAATGCACTTTTCTAAATTTACTTTTGTCTGCATTTATGTAAAAAAAAATAGTTTTCTAATTTACACTTTATATGAAAAGCTCAGACTATCCATATTATTGTTTTTGTAGAAAACGCAGTATTAATGCCTTTGGTGTATGGTTGCGTTTGATTATTTAATATTTAAAATATTAATTATTAAAGACAGTTTCTTTACGCCTGAGGAGACTGACGTTTAGAAATCGAATGATATTTAAATATCTGATTATATAGTTACAGTCAGTAGTAGTATAGGATATTTTTCTGAGAGTTGATACTGACGCAAAATATGAGATGTGAAATGATAATCTACAGATTCATTATATTTGCTGTTGTTTCTAACCCGGTCTATACAGGTAGGTTTAGAATCACACTATTTTTTTTAAAGTTTATTTTAGATATTGCTTTTTTAAAGTGTTGCCATGAGCTATTTATGATCGATGTATAACAATAAGTATTAGGTTGATATAAATCAAAACGTATATACCAAATTTAGTGCGCTCTATGGGGTAAGTAAACCAAAGGGCCTTTGATTCTCTGTGTGGAATGATTCCTGTTTGTATTAGACATTTGTACTGATGTATGTTTCATTCATTGAATAAATCTATTAATGCTGCATTTTGTTTTACAATGGAAGCAATTTACAACTTCTCCCTGTCGTCTGGTTTACAGATGTATATTAGATACCTGGGTTGGGATCCCATTCATCGGTTTGACTCCGTGATATTTTTGTGCCTGTCCTAAGCCAGGACCTAATTTTCTAACGTCATATGTCGTGGTCTTTTTGTATATAGTGAGTTCATTTAAGATGAGAGGGCATTGCTCGTTTTGTTGATATTGGTGGAATTGATGACCATCATGCACTGTTTAAACTTTCTTTTCATAAAAAAAGCGTATAATGCTATATTTATGTTAGCTTCAGCTTAAAGACAATATTGCCGTCTAATTGTTTATTTTTGCTTTGTGTACATTTTCATTTCATTACGCTATTTCAGTATTATATATGTTTTATACTTATAGTAATATACATATAACTAAACAGAAAAACAGATTCAGTGTTACCTATATGTTTAATATATATTTCTTTTCCTGTATCATTTTATCTGCATATTCTGTTTTTTTTAAATTCATATTATTTGCGTTAGATATATGCGTTCTCTTTACTTTATTAAGTTTTGTTCATATCCTATACGTATTTATTTTTTTTTTGTTTCCAACAAGTTTGAGTCGAGTCCAGATGAAAGAGCTAAATACCCCTACATTGAACCGGGTAATATGTTCATCCCTACCCAACTCTCTAATCTTTTCTAATAGCAGTCAAAAGCCTTTTTCACTGGTTGACTCCTTCCTCCCTCATTTAGGTTTAGTTTTTAAATATTGTTGAACTTGAATATAGTAGACATACTGCTCACTAGATGTTAAACAACAATCAATCAATAAATTTATTAACAAGATTGATACGAGGATGCCACTAGTATATCAGGACCTGTAGCGAAGGCTCATGCTGCTCAGTCTTTCGTTTTATGTGTATTGTGACAATGTTCATTGTTTGTCTTTAGAAATTGTTTTGTCTGTCTTTTTGCGATGCAGGATTCTAATAACCCCTTTAGTGTCTGCAAAATTTTCCTTGACTTATTTTCCAATGCGTATATAAGTATATTTGTTGTTTATTTCTGTAATTGATTTTTTTCTAGTTTAAATATTTTAATTATCATGTTACAGCTAATGTATGACAAATTAAAGGAAATCATTTTGTGACCACCTCCATTACTTGAATTCATATGACCATTAAATTAACAATATGGTTATATTTAACCATTGGTTAAAGATTTAACCATGGGTTAGTAAACCAATGGTTGAAAATGAGTTTTTCAACTTCATTTGACCACATGGTTCAAATTTAACCAACCAATAACTGCAGGTTTAATATTTAACCAAGACCAATGTATCACAATTCCTTGTTTTATCCTAGCAGCGGATAAATAAAAAAATATATATGGCTGGCCAAAAAGAGACTGAAGAAATGCAATTTTAGTAGAGAGGAGAATGTCTTAATACAGAGGGAAGTGGGGAAAATTATACCATTCATAAAGTCAACAGACTTAAATAATTACAAATGAAAAGGAAAAAAGTATGGACTGAAATAATTGAGAAGACCAGCTAACTGGGAATTGCCATTAGGACCCCAAATGAAATCAAAGAAAAATGGAACAAAAGAAAATGTGTGTAAATGGTTTTATTTTGGAATGAAAATAAAATTTAAAAAAAGACATTATAACGCAGAGAATGTTTTTTTTTTCTTAATAAAGCAATAAAGAATAAAAAAAGGTGAAATCTTACTTGAAGAATATAACTTATATGTCATTGTCTAAGGTTATTTGCTCTTTATTAAGAATATGTTGTACAAGTTGTACAGAAGAGTATATGGACCTCGTCTTAGTTGCTTAATAACATTAAAAGCAATGTTAATAAGACGTGTTTAATGCATCATAATACACTAAAGGTGTGTTATTTAGGTGACAATAACTTATTATAACTCATTAAACTACTTTTAATTAAATCTTCTTATTGTCTTACAATTTCAAGAACTGTTAATTTTCATTATGTAAGTTAGCTTAAGAATACTTTCTTTAGTTTCCAACATCTCATTAAAATTGTATCCATGCATACACATGTATGTCAAAAGTCTGTTTTTCTCTCTGATTTTAATGAGTGAATTTCTTTTTATTTCAATTAACATGCAAAAAGTTTTTCATGAATAACAATTAAGAAAAAATATAACCCCCTTTTCTGTATGAAATGAATGGTTAGTGTCTCATATGTAAATTATCCAATTTCTCAAAAAGAAAAAGAAATTCGTTATTTTTCAAACTGTTAAATAATAACATTAATGGGAAATTCTATAGAATTGTTGAAAACATGTATTCCGATGCAATATCACGCATAGTACATAACAATAAAAAGTCCGATATGTTTGCATGTGAAATAGGAGTTAGACAGGTTGAAAATCTTTACCCCTTACTGTTCTCAATTTATTTGAACGATTTACAAGATTTTTAGAAGGACTAAATATAAATGGAATTGATTCAATCAGTCGAGACATTGAAAATGAGCTAATGGTATATTTTAAAATATTGATACTTTTATATGCAGATGTTACAATTTTGTTATTAGAATCTAGAGATGACCTAAATATTATGCTAAATGAATATTCTACATATTGCAAAAAATGGAAATTAAAAATTTATGTTCAGAAAACTTAAGATTCTAATTTCTTCAAAAGGAAGAATTCCTAAAAATTTGAAATTTCACATTGATAACAATGAAATTGAAATTGTAAAAGACTACAAATATCTTGGAATATTTTTTGCAAGAAGTGGATCCTTTTTAACCACCAGAAAATACATACAAGAAAAAGCGACAAATGCCATGTATGGATTCCTGCAAAAGTGTAGGAAGCACAAATTATCTATCAAGTGCCAACTTGATATGTTTGATAACACTATTTTACCAATACTCTTGTATGGTTCAGAAATTGGGGTTTCGAAAATATTGATATTATAGAAAGAGTTAATTTACCACTTCAAATTTTATGGTATATGGTGAGTTGGGAAGGTATCCGATTTCTGTAATAATGAAAGTTCGTATGAAAAGATTTTGGTGTAGAATATTAAACGGAAAAGAATTTAAACTTATCTTATTTACTGTATAAGTTAATGTATATAAATTTTACCAATTATGGATATGAAAACAAATGGTTATCTTTTATACAAAATATACTTAATAGTTGTGGAATGTCAAATATTTGGCTTGATCAAAATAGTTATTCTACTGTTTGGTTATCAAGTAGTGTCGAACAGAAATTAAAAGACCAATTTTTTCAAGAATGGTCCGAAAATATGAATTCTACTTCAAAAGGTTTGAGAAAAATGTATATCTATTTTACCATATAACTACATGTTCAATTTTTGTAAATTAAGATGTGGTGGTCACCGATTACCAGTAGAGACGGGAAGATGGGAAAATGTGTCAAGAGCTGACAGATTGTGTCATCTTTGCGACTCTGCTGATATCGGTGACGAGTTCCATTATATCATGTCATGTAATTATTTGAAACAAGAAAGGGACAAATATTTACCGAGTTATTGCTGTAATAATGTCAATACCTTCACATTTAATGAGTTATTTTCTTCATGTAATGTTATTGTATTAGAAAAAATATGTAAATTTATAAAGATTGTTAGTATGAAAGTCCCACCTCCTGGTTAATGGAATTGCAATTTTGTTCACACATGTACAAAACTTAATATGTTGTATATTATTATTTACTTCTCTGTAACTATATGTATTTGGTTTATGAGAATAAAATTCATTCAAAAACGGGGCGAAATCAGGTGTATAATGTTAGAGTGTTTGAGAGCAAGACAACCTAGGATATTAAAGAGGATAGCAAAATTTGGCCTAGGTCCCCAATGCTTTTTGTGCGAGACCACTCGCTTGGTCGAATTTTTATAGAACCAGCTCACTGAAACTACAGTTTGCGGCTACATATGTTGCTGCACTCGAATATATTATTCTGATCCAGAGCCAGTCATTCTGTGATCATACTCCTAAGCGAAGCTTGCTATGTGAAGAGGAAACAAAACCTTACTTCATAGTCTCTGATTTTACCCTATATCTACCGCACTTCAGGAGAGCACGCTATGAAATATGCGTTATACATGATTTAAAAATAATTTCAAAGTAATGCATTAATCGGTAAATTATTGGTTGAGAGCTTCAATTTCCTTACAACTCTCTTTGAATGAATTGCGGTTCAGTTTATTTCTTGTTAAGTTCCATGTAATGCTATCCGCAACAATTTTTTTGGGGGGAATGGTGTTGGCTTCGTTTACTACAATTTGTTTGGTAGATGGTTCATGTTTTATTATATTATTTGTATTTATTTATGAATACTAGTGTTCAACACTATTCCCATATCAATTGATGTTTGTGTCGTTTAACAGCAGCACGACTTGTTCCACTGATCGCGAATTGGTTGTTTATACTCCAGGAGTTCATATCTGGTGTTTAGTCTGGTTCTCGTTGCTCAGTCTTAAGATGGGTAATCAGGAGCTGTCAAAACGAAGGATAGACCATACAATGGCCAAAAGAAAAAAGTTCAAACAATGATCTACTAAGCCCTACACATAAAACTAAAGATTGCGAAACACGAACTGTGCAGTGACCTCGTTGTGTGTTTTTTCTTTTCTTTTGACCAGTGCATTCTCTCTGTCCTTCTTCAATTTACGGCTTCTGATTACACCTGTGTTATCTTAAAACTGTTCGTGTATAGAATACTATTTGGTGTCAGATGTGTTCTTACCTGATTTTGACTACCCTTTGTTTTGTTTTTGTTTCTTTCGTTTTTTTTGTTGATGTGTGTTGATTGTTTGTTTTTGTGTTTTGATTTGTTTGTTTTGATTTTGCTCCAAATCACCTTTGTTCATTGTTCGTCCTTTTTCTATTGGACATTGTATTGTCTGTCTCTCACCTATTTTCTGATTACACTTTTGATAAACTTTTCTTGTATAATATTGCTATTTGGTATCATGTATATATGTGTCATATCACTAGATGTTAAGCATCTACCAAACAATACAAACAAGCTTTCAAATAAAAATAAACCAAAGATATGTTCACAAACCTTGCGTAACTATTTTACTCTTATGATCTAATATTTTTATTTCTCATGTGGTTCATTGTATTCTCGTTTCCAACGTTAATTCATGTTCATTCATCGATATCAAAACTAAGGGTAACGTCAATGCTATTTATTTAATTTTGAAATGAAATGACTCGTTGGATAACCATTAATCATACTGAAAGTTAGTTGTATGTCACTTGCGTAACGGTGAATAGGTTCTCAAAGCTCTTGAAATTATAAGCATGTTTCAAACCGCAGGTAATTGTTTGAAAAAAAAATGTATTGTACCAAAAACAATAGTCTTGCCATCTAACAAAATCGATTCTTTTATTTCAAAACACACACTGATATTGTTCTGGTAGTCGAAGTTTTCCAATTAAAATTAAAATATTAAACGGTTGATATTAAAACATACACCGTGGAAGAAATTATCAAATTTTAAATTTAAGTGTGCATTGATTGTATGTACTGTATTAGAGACTTATGATTGTAAAACATGATTGTTAATGTCTAATAAAATGAAGAACAATAAAATACCAGACTGTCGGAACAATCCCTAAATCAATTATCAAAATCATACAAAGAGGAAAAGTCGATACCGCAAACACACAACTGTATAACCACATCACTTTCCTGGCTTGGTACAGGCACTGCAATATAAAGTGGTGGGCTAAACTAGTGAGAGAAAACAAAACAGTATTATTAAAATCAATTTGTATTATTTTTGTTAATTTTGTCCTTGTTGGTTATAGTCTAATTTTATAAATTAATTGATTGATTGGTTGATTAATTAGTGTTTGATGCCAACTTTAGCAGTATTTCAGTTATATCATGGCGTGAGCAAATTTTATCAATACATTTACTCTTTATAAATTAAGAGCAAAAATATATGATACAAAGTTTGTTAACTGGCGCCAGTGGATTCTATTGAATGGTTAAAATCCCGTATTTCAATAGAATGCATACATTATGCAACATTCCAGAAGCACACGTATATGAAGTATATATCTCTCAGTTGATCCAATATTCCTGTGGCTCCTATCAGGAATTCCTTGATGGAGTTTTGCTGATAACAAGAAAGCTACTGAATCAATGTTCCTATTGGTTAAGTTGAATTCATCACCTCCAAACATTTTACGGCCATGACTTGCTTAACCGTTGCGGAATATGATCACGGATATGTTCCACTTGTCGTAAGCATTTCACGAACAATTCACGACCAATCACCGGGTTTGTAACAACAGTAGCACGATGGGGACCACTAGTGGAACAGGAACTACTTAACCTTCCGGATCACTTGCGTTTACCCCGGTTGTAAGATTAGATCATTAGTTTTCTGTGTAGTGTTATATATATCGTTGTTTGTCCATTTGTCCTTTTTCTTTTTGTCATTGTATTGTCTGTCCTTCTTCGATTTATGGATTCTGATTACCCCTTTGGTATCTTCAAACTCTTCTTAGATCATTATGTATTTTTCTCACATCATATATTTTTGTCATCGACATTAACCGCCATTCCAATACAATTAAGGGTCAATGTATAATACCATTGACAGAAAGCATTAGAAATAATCACAATCTTGAAAGCCAAACGAACACTAGAAAAATATACAATTTTTAGAAAATAACAAAATATCGATCAATTGAAACTTTGAAAACCTACAATTTAAAACACTGGGTAATATCATGTTTCTCAATAGAGTCAGACATCTTATAATAGCGATCTTACCATCGTCTTAAAGCTGTTAATCACAATAGCAATCATACGAGTATCTTGGACAACGAAGTTGGTTAGGTTCTAATCCTGAAAAAGGCTCTTAAACCGAAAACTTGCTTTCAATTTATTCACAGGAATATTAAAATATCCTGTAATATATATAATAATTACAGGATATCACCGATTGTTTTCTGAATATGACATTGCTTTGAAGGGGCTGTCTCCCACAAACTACATTTTATTTGATTTTGAAAAATTACAATGTATATGTTTCAAGTTCTTTTTCGAGTTGTCTTTCTTTTTTTAACGAAAACAAAAAAATACTCCCATTTAAACTGTGTTTTCTGAGTGAGTGAGTGAGTGAGTGAGTGAGTGAGTGAGTGAGTGAGTGAGTGTTGTTATTTAACGCCAATTCAGCAATTCTTCAGTTATATTATGGCTAGAAGAAGTTAATTTTCAATGAGATGATGATGAGGTCCGCTTTCTTCTAGACCAGCATGCTGAGCTGGATTTTTGTTGTGCTAGCTCACTGAGACAACAGTCCGCGGGTATATCTGTCGCTCCACTGGGACTCATTATTCTGATTTCGAGCCAACCAGTCTTTGCTCTTTCTCTTTAATTCTGCGTGCCTATTAGCGGAGAAGCAACCAATACCAAATTTTATAGTATTTAGTTTGACCCACACCGGGGCTCGAACCCACAACCTACCACACTCACGGAAAGCACGCTAACTATTACACCACCGATGCAGTTGTGTGTTTCCTGAAATTACTACCAGTTTATTTATAATAATCACACGAATGACAACATACACTATTTACTTTTTTATATTAGTGTGTGAGTATACACATGTAATAAATGTAGTGCAGATGTCTTCGAGATTCAAAATTAAACATGATTAAAAGAACTCGGGAAATACGTTAAATTTTCTGCTTGAAAGAGTTTCGGAATAAGCGCATAACAGACGTCCAGCTTTTTCTATCATAATAAGCTAATTGTCAAGTGTTTCGTTTTTCCTGTAATAGAGTACCATGCATTTACTTTGGTAATTATGCAATTACTGACTATATCTAGCCATGACATGTTGCTAATTATAATCTTGAAACTGGGGTCTTTGTCCCCATTGCAGATGAGAGTGGGTTTCATCCCTGATCTTGTCAAATCAAAGACTGAAATTGGTATGTCCTGCTTCCTTACTAAGAACCAAGCCATAAGAAGAAACATATTGGTTCGGTGTGAAGATAATGTATTCAAGTAGAGCGACGTATTGAGTTTTATATTTAGCTAGCACAATAAAAGTGTACTACAGAAACTACCATAGTACCTTGTTCTTGGACAGCTACAGCTTCAAAATTGATCTTATGGAGTTAAGCAACACTTACTAAGGACATGTAATTAGCAAGACATCAATAATACTTATAATAGAAATGTACATATGGGATACCGGTAATTACTATGATGACAATGTAAATATTTAAATAGCTTAAAAGGATAATTAGTAAGAATTTGCTATTATAGTTTTGTATTTTAAACAACAATCATCCACGCCTTAACTCAAACATGCACAAGATATATCATATGCCATTGTAAAAGATTATTAACTCAAACATGGACAAGATATATCATATGCCATTGAAAAAGATATTTTGATGAGGGATTGAATCGATTTAAAGTTTGATAATTTTAAATAACACATAATATATTTATAAACAGGTGATTCCTGTAGAAAATGAGTGAGTAATTGTTGTTTAACGCCAATTTGTAAATTTTACAGGTATATCATGACGAGTATTAGTTACATTCAATAAAATGAGTGTTAGGGTTATATTGCTTAACGCCACTTTCAACAATGTTTCAGTTATATCGCGGCGGTTAGTTTTATTGGCGGATGAAACCGGAGAAAAACATCGCCCTGCCGCAAGTCACTGACTAACTTTATCACATAATGTTATATGGAGTACACCCGCCTGGGTGGAATTCGAACTGATTGCTTAGGTAGTAGTAAATCCAACTACAATACGACAACGACGGCCCCTCAATGAAATGACGATAATGGTGTTTATGACTGGTTTGTACTAAACCAACACGCTTCATTGAATTTTTATAGTGCTAGTTCTCTAAAGCAACGGTCTGCCGGTACACATGTTGCTCCACTTGGACACATTATCCGGATTCCGAAACCAGTCGTCTTTTTTCTTACTCATTAAAGCTGCATATTTAGCGAAGAAAAAGTAAATACGTTTTTTAATCATTGGTTTCACCCGACCGATGCTCGAACCCACGATTCACCGCACTTGAGGCGAACACGCTAGTCATTACACCAATAGAGACGGTTAATGGGTTCGCTTTGTGGAATGTAAACTTTAAAACAACATTCATTTTTTTCTAAAATTTAAATAAATGTTGTTTTTTTTTTTTTTTATAATAGAAGCATCATTTACTATATTGTATTTAGTTACTATAGAAGAAACAAAATCGTTAATAGAAATAGGAAAATCTATATTATTCACATTGTTTGTTTGTATTTGC
Organism: Gigantidas platifrons; assembly: GCA_002080005.1. Lineage (NCBI taxonomy): Eukaryota > Metazoa > Mollusca > Bivalvia > Mytilida > Modiolidae > Gigantidas > Gigantidas platifrons. The sequence goes on from MJUT01059671.1 coordinate 13,353, forward strand.
TATTTAATATGGGCTATGTGAAGGAAAAACAACATAATTAACGTCTCATTTTAGAAAAATGCCAATATAAATATTTTAAAAGAGCTTCGATTCAACTCATACAACGCCACAATATGAGATGTAACGATAATGTTCAAATATTAAACATATAAATAAGCACTCGTCAGTTCTGAACATAAATTATGTCAGAACTCAAATACTTGTATCGTGTCTTGTATATATTGATCAATGGCTTTTTTTAAGCAAATTGTTGATATTCTTTAAACAAAGCTTACTATCAAGAGTTAAATATACTAATTATAGAATTCATTAATGTGGTTAACTTAGCCGAGTGGTAAGATGGAAGTTTTGAAAGTCAAAGTAGACCTAAAAAAGCCCGGCAATGGTTCGAGACACGAAAGTCCCAAAATAAGTAAAACACGTTTTTAAGCCTAAAATTGTAAAAGGTTAAAGTTCATATATTCAAGAACAAAAGAATCAACTGTAGATTCTTAAATATAATCCACTGTTCGAACAATAGTGTGACGTCAGAGAAATGTATTACATATATATATATCAGTAAATGTTTTGAGTAAATCATCAGTAGATTCAAAAATTCTTTTTGGTTGCATTTATATACCACCAGAAAATTCTAAATACTCTCCTGAAGATGCATTTGTAGAAATAGAAGATGAATTAGCTTTGTTTTCACAAAATAACAAAAACATAGCCCTAATTGGTGATTTTAATTCAAGGTGTGGTAAATTAAGTGATATTACTGTTATTGATGATGCATTGTATGATATTCTTGATATTAGTTATGTAACTGAAATTGTAAATCAAGGTATGGTATCGTATGATAATCTTGTAAATATTGGTGTTTCTGTTGAAAGGTTCACTCAAGATAAAACTCGTATTAATAAATATGGTCAAAGACTAATTGAATTGTGTAAAAGATGTTCGCTTTGTATTGCAAATGGTAGAATTTTTAAAGATAAATATATTGGTAAAACACTTGTAAAGACGCTAGCTTAATCGATTACCTTATTTTAAAGACGCTACCTTAATCGATTACCTTATTTTGTCTCCAAATTTATTTCAACTTGTCACAGATTTTGAAGTTGTAGATTTCAATCCAATGTTTTCAGATGCACAGAATCAAATACATTTCTCATTACATGCGTCAACTCATAATCCAAATTCACAAAATATTAAACAAGGTTCAAACACACGTATAAATTGGAAATTAGATAA
>MJUT01059673.1:0-10011 GCA_002080005.1 Gigantidas platifrons
TAGCATAATTAAGGGGAGATAATTGGACTTATTTTGGGGGGGTTATGGTTTCTTCATAAAAAAAATATTCTGATTCCCAATGTTGCTGAAAAAAATATTCTGATTTTGGTGGAGGAAAAAAAATAATCTGATTCAGAGCGTTTGTCATATAACCTAATGTTAAATTCTGGAAAAAAAATTTGCGCTTTGCGCTACAAAAAAAAAAAAATATTCTAACTCTCGTCTTGTCCGAAAAAAAGATTTCTGAACGAAAAAAAAAACCATAACCCCCCCTCCCCCTTGCAAGTTAAATGGTCGGTCCCCTATATGGTTTGTTTGATTCAATGAAGCTTTAACCAAAGCTAGTATACACCATATGAAAATGTGCATGAAGAAAAATAATTACGGACCTGCATAATCAGGTGGGGGGGAGTTAATTGGACTTGAGAATACTTTCATGTTGACCTATGTAGATGACATTGTAAGAAAATCTACTCTTCTGTGGTCACAGTTGTAAGATGTCAATGAAACTTTAACCAAAGGAAGTAAATCCAATTAACCTGTGCATAATTATGGTATTGCATGAAGGAGGGATAATTAGACTTGGCTGCATTATGTTGTCAAATTGGGCCACAGAAGTATTCTTTTGTGGCGTGGCCACAGTACTAGTATTGCATTGGGCTTCATTTCAACATCAGGAGTCAAATTTATACAAGTAAGACATAAGTTTCCTTGTAAAAAAGAAGACCAATTACACATTAAAGCATCTTTTCAAGTTCTAGTCACATATGACATTGACCAATTCAATTGTAGCTACCTTGATTTGGAAAGCATTAAATAATAAAGTCAGAAGAGGTCATAAAAACAGAAATTAGAATGGAGCTGCATGCAGTGACATATAGGAGCAGTTTTAATTTGATTGGTCAATAGTAAACACATAAGCACTTGGACATGCTGGATATAGCCATAATAAAAGATGTCATATACTGTGATGTCATACTTACCAGAGTTATGGCTTATACCAAGTTAATGACATTTAGTGGTTCATCTTGTCACCTGGCTCTTAACTCATTCCACATTTGAGTGAACATTTTATTGAGAAGTTTGAGATATTTGCTATGATGGTTGATTTAGTATAGTACATGCCAGTCATAATATAACATATAACCTTGACCTCATTGACATAGTTAAGTTGACACCCTGAATACACAGACTGGTTACCAATTATTGGTCAAATGATTCACCACGAAGTATGTCGGACATGTTATGTTCCTCATATATACTTAACACTGCAAAATAAAAAGCCCAAGCATGTCTGAGATGCACAAAGAGCTACACTATCACTTCTCTGCAGCATTAAAGTTGGTGATGTATGTTAGTATGGAATGTCTGCTAATTTGGAAATCATCCATTCTTGGAATCACAGCTAATATAAAGTTTCAAGGCAAAACCGTATATCAGCGCTTTCGCGCTTTGATTGTTTTTATTGGTATTAAAGGTCATGCATGAAGTGACAACACACAGACCAATATTTTTCAGTATCAGAGTCACTTAAATTAATACTGACAATATCACTCCATTACATCATAGAGAAAATCTAAGATAATTTAATTTATCATTAAATTGATACAGTTTCCTTTGATCTTTACTACCCGATAAATTTAGTAACAACATTCAGTTGACCACCGACTCGCGATACTAGAAATTATCAGCTGTTGGTCATTTGTCATGCACGGTCTAACGTGACGTCACTAAACCTTTCATTAAAAAAAAAAGGTCAAAACACAACAAAAAAATCACAAAGCTGTGTTAAAATTGTGAAATTACTGATAAAAAAGTTATTAGTATTTTTTTCAGCTCGATAAGGATTATCAGGTCCATATCACATTTTAATCTTCTCTTCTGAAACCCCTCAGCCAAATGAATTGAAATTTGGTAGGAAGCATCTATGGAAGGTCCTCTATAAAGATTGCTCATTTCGCTCCGATCCATTAACAAACATGGCTGCCACAGGCAGTTCTTGTATCTGATTGACCTATATTAAAAAATCTTCTCCTTTGAAACCACTTGACCAAATGAACCGAAACTTGCTAGGAAGCATCTATGGAAGGTCCTCTATAAAGATTGCTAATTTCATCCCGATCTGTTAACAAACATGGCCGCCACAGGCGATTCTTGTTTCTGTTTGATTGATTTGTAAAAAATCTCATTTTGCTGTGATAAGGGAGATAACTCTAATTTAAATATAGATATTTGTAAAATGCTATGAATTGAATTACAGATAAATATGCCTCTAAAACCCCTCAGCGAAATCAACTGAAACTTGGTAGGAACCATCTATGGAAGGACCTCTATAAAGATTACTCATTTCGTCCCGGTCCGTTAACAAACATGGCCGCCACAGGCGACTCTTGTTTCTGATTGGCTGATTTTAAAAATTCTACTCTTCTGAAACCACTTGGTCAAATGAACCGAAACTTGGTAGGAAGCATCTATGGACAGTCCTCTATAGAGTGCTCATTTCATTCCAATCCATTAACAAACATGGCCGCCACAGGCAATTCTTATGTCTGATTGGTTGATTACTAAAAATCTTCTCCTCTGAAACCGTTTGGCCAAATCATCCGAAACTTGGTAGGAAGCATCTATGGAAGGTTCTCTATAAAAATTGCTCATTCCGTCCCGATCCATTAACAAACATGGCCGCCACAGGCGATTCTTGTTTCTGATTGGCTGATTTTAAAAATTCTTCTCCTCTGAAACCGTTTGGCCAAATGTACCGAAACTTGGTAGGAAGCGTCTATGGAAAGTGCTCTGTTGCGATTGCTCATTTCATTCCGATCCGTTAGCAAACATGGCCACCATAGGCAATTTTTGTTTCTGATTGGCTGATTTTTTAGATTCTTCCCCTCTGAAATCGTTTGACCAAATGTACTGAAACCTGGTAGGAAGCATCTATGGAAAGTCTTCTGTGGCGATTGCTCATTTTGTTCCGATCCTTTAACAAACATGGTGGCCACATGCAATTTTTGTTTTTGATTGGCCTATTTTTAAAAATCTCTGAAACCGCTTGGCCAAATGAACCGAAACTTGGTTGGATGCATCTATGGAGGTCCTCTATAAAAATTACTCATTTCGTTCCTATCAATTAACAAATATATGACTGCCACAGTCAAGTCTTGTTTCTTATTGGTCAATTTCTAAAACAGCTTTTCTTCTGAAGCCGCTTGGCCAAATGATATGAAACTTGGTAAGAAGCATCTATGGAAGATCTTCTATAGAGATTACTCATTTCGTTTTGATCCATTTACAAACATGGCTGCCACAGGCAATTCCTGTTTTAGATTGGTCAATTTCTAAAAATCTTCTTATCTGAAACTGCTTTGCCAAAATGAACCAATATTTGGTGGGAAGCACCTATTGAAGGTTCTGTATTAAGTTTCCTCAAAGCAGAATGAAAGGTGAGTGACACAGGCTCAGCCCACTGAGCTTCTAGTTTGCATTTTTGTATATTGGCCGAGTTCATGATTATGTCTCCCTCCACTTTGTTGGGGAGACATGCTGTTTTTGTCCTGTCCGTCACAGTTTGTCAGCGCAACTCCTCTGAAACTACTGAACAGAATTTCATGAAACTTTGTAGGAAGTAAGGACACCATATGTAGTTGTGCATATTACCAGGAAATTTTGATCGCCTGAATTTTGTGGGAGTTATGCCCCTTTGAACTTAGACATTTTCCGAAATTTACTACTGAAGCAGCTTGTCAGCACAACTCCTCTGAAACTACTGAACAGAATTTCATGAAACTTTGTAGGAAGTTAGGACACCATATGTAGTTGTGTATATTACCAGGAAATTTTGATCGCCTGAATTTTGTGGGAGTTATGCCCCTTTGAACTTAGAAATTTCCCGAAATTTACTACTGAAGCAGCTTGTCAGCGCAACTCCTCTGAAACTACTGAACAGAAGTTCATGAAACTATATAGGTAGTAAGGACACCATATGTAGTTGTGCATATTACCAGGAAATTTTGATCCCCTAAATTTTGTGGGAGTTATGCCCCCTTGAACATAGAAATTTCCCGAAATTTACTACTGAAGCAGCTTGTCAGCGCAACTCCTCTGAAACTACTAAACAGAATTTCATGAAACTATGTAGGTAGTAAGGTCACCATATGTAGTTGTGCATATTACCAGGAAATTTTGATCTCCTGAATTTTGTGGGAGTTATGCCCCTTTGAACTTAGAAATTTCCCGAAATTTACTACTGAAGCAACTTGTCAGCGCAACTCCTCTGAAACTACTAAACAGAATTTCATGACACTAGGTAGGTAGTAAGGACACCATATGTAGTTGTGCATATTACCAGGACATTTTGATCCCCTCAATTTTGTGGGAGTTATGCCCCTTTGAACTTGGAAATTTCCCGAAATATACTTCTGAAGCAGCTTGTCAGCGCAACTCCTCTGAAACTACTGAATAGAATTTCATGAAACTTGGTAGGTAGTAAGGACACCATATGTAGTTGTGCACATTACTAGGAAATTTTGTTCTTCTGAATTTTTTGGGAGTTATGCCTAAATAGATTTTTTACCTTTGACTACAGTTTGTGGGACGGCATGGACGGGGGGAGACATACGTTTTTGCGGGCAAAAACAAACTTTAATTCTTATTTTATATTGTAAAGACAGTTTAGGTTGTATTGACAATAATAATATAGAGTTAATTAATAATAGATATTATTGAATGTAAATATCAAAGAGAAAATGTACAAATCAACCATAATTTAATTTATTACTTTCCAAATTTTCAAATCTTACTTTCTTAACCTTATGAAACTGTACTGTTTCGCATGATAAATCATTTGTACATCCTGTATTTCCTGCTTCCTACAATGCCTACAGACATTATATACTCTAGTGTCTTATAGATGTTCTAACATTGTATGGCACCTCCAGTGGTTGCCCATCTTCTTGCAAATAAAGCACTGCCAATACCAATATATATATATGTCCGAGTGACTAATATGGTTGACAGCCTTTCTTCGACTATCATTTTCTATGTTGAGCTTTGTTCGGTTTATCCCTTTCGTTACAATCATGACAAATCAGATACTATTAATAAACTTCGTATTCGAAGGAAATAGTTAAATTAAAAAAAAAGTAAAGTTTTGCCCAGTTTGGGTTCAAAACTTGCACATCTAACATCTGAGAGAAAAACTGAAAAGTTTGGTACTTTCTGTTATTGTTTATTCCAGATGTGACAAAACAACCTTATTAACCGAAGGGTATTGTAATGGTACCTATCTTAGTTCCCATTTACATAAACGACTTTCCAGAATACCTATCACACAGTAAATTAATATTTTTTGCAGACGACAGCATCATTTACCAAAATACCAAAATACAAGATGACTGCCTTAAACTCCAACAAGACCTAAATTCAGCAGCACGATGGGCAGCAGATTGGCTTATGACCTTCCATCCAGATAAATGCATCACAACCCCCCACCCCCCCCACCCCAAACAACCAATCCAGCATAATTATATTCTCCACAACCACATCCTAGAATCAGTAACATCTGCAAAATACCTTGGCATCACTTTACAATCAAACTGAAAATGGAACTTACATTATGGCAACATCATTTCAAATGGAAACAAATCCCTTGGCTTCTTGAAATGAAATCTAACAGTTTCAAACACAGACATTAAATCTAGAGCTTACCTAGCATTAGTAAGACGAACGCTTCAGTACAGCTGCTGTGTATGGGATCCACATACCAACGAATATAAAAAGAAAATAGAAATGGTGCAGAGGCGAGCAGCTTCACTATGAACAATTACCACAACACTAGTATTGTCAATACAATGATCGACATTCTAGGTTGGCCAACACTAGCTGAGTGCCGCCTTAAAACATGACCTCATTATGTTTTACAAAATTACACACTGCCTCATTGCTATTCCAACAGACATCTTAGTGCCATCAGACAACAGGTTAAGAAAACATCATTCACAATCCTACCAACACATACAAACATCTAAAGATACATGTAAATGGTCATTTTTTCCTCATACAATTATAAACTGGAACATGTTTCAGCAACATACAGTTCAATCAACCACAATAGACATATTTATAGAACAGTTAACACCAACTGTTCTCTATCCACTACTGTAAACCAATGATTTCAATGTAAATAGTTTTACCAAAATTTTGTAAGAAAAAAAATGAAAATAAACAATTTGTAAATAATTCAGTGACTCAAGTATAATATACAAAATTGTATATATTCTTAAATCAATTATCACGCATGCGCACCCGCAAGTAATCTTCAGTTATGAAGTTTTGTTGTAAAGATCCTTGGTATTAGCTTTTTTGTTCGTAATAGACATATTTTCGGTTTATACAGTGGAAAATGACAAAATTTCTTACATTTAGGACAATAAATAAGTTCGTTGTATACAGGATTTCAGTTTTCTCAGGGTTCGGTTTAGACAGGTTTCACTGAATATAATTATGTTTGAAAATGATATTATTGACCAAAGCAAGGATTTATATAGTCTTACTATACAAATCCTTGACCAAAGCAATAATGACTTATTTTAGGAAGGTTAATTCTGTTCAAAATCGGATTCTTTCCATATTCTAAGAAATGTCGAATGGTCTGGAAACATATGTCAGCTTTGATGTATTTAAAGGTTACTGACAAACGCCTATGAAATGTCAAGTTTTGTAACTACTAATTACCTTTTTCTTTCAAAAAAAATATTACATATACGAGTACTAGTAATTTCGAAGACATTATATACAAAATTGTCCTTTTAATTGTTAAAGGAGTTGTCATGTTCTTTCAGTGTTTAAGGGGCCCGGGTGGCTCAATGAGTTAGGTCGCTGGATCTAACAACTCATACAAGTCTATCACCAATACGGCGTGGGTTCGCGCCCGGCTTTGTAAATTACAAAAAAAGGTGCACTCGACTCGCAACTGCAAGTGATAAAGTTTACCAGTTGCTTGCCCATGGTCGGTGGTTCTCTCCGGGTACTCCGGCTTCCTCCACCACTAAAACTGGTCGCCATGATATAGCTGAAATATTGTTGAAAGTGGCGTTAAACACCAAAAATCAATCAAATCATCTTTCAGTGTTCCATCAGGTTTGAAAAAGACAAATGTTGATTTTTTTTTTCACTATCTGATCTTTATTTATTTTGTAAATAGAGCAATAGGAGTTTAAGGATACTGGTTTTTGTTTTCATTTGTCAGGAAAAAGGAGGTGAGACATGACATGGCTACAAGAGAGGTGGAGGCCATGTATTTTTTGCTAAAGGTACCTTAACTTTATCCTATATTTTCATCCAAAAAAATCCTATATTCCTATATAACTTTGGTCAAAAGTGGCTTGACACCCTGAACATGATTAAGCAACAATAAATACCGGTACATAATATAGATAAATACTATATTGACTATTCAATAAAATATGATATGTATAAAAAAAAAAATTCTATTTTTTTTTTTTTTNAACTATATAAGGTTCAGGGAATTATTTTGTCACAAGTCAACTATTCTCGAATGACATGGGATCGCATCGGTGGCGTAATGGTTAGCGTGCTCGTCTTGAGTGCGGTATATCGTGGGTTCGAGCCCCGATCAGGTCAAACCAGAGACTATTAAGGTTATCCGCTAAGCAGGCAGAATTAAGGAGAAAGAGCAAAGTCTAATTGGCTCGGAATAAGGATAGTCTGTCCGAGTGGGGCGACATGTATACCCGCGGACTGTTAGTCCAGTATAAATCGGACCTCATCATCATTTCATTGAAAATTAACTTGTTCTCGCAATGATATAGCTGAACAAATTGCTGAGATGGCGTTAACCAACAATCACTCACTCACTCACTCGATTGACATGGTGGATCACTATATTCTCAATATCTGATTGCACTAGTATTAAAGTGCTTTGAACCAAGGATTTGTATTTCTACTGTACAAATCCTTGTTTGAACATATAATTTTGGCATACTCGCATCGTTATCCCACCATATACAAATACCTATATCTTCCTCGCTTGTATTCAAGAGGATTGTGCGTTGTGGTGGATAATAGATCCTTTATTTTCTCAGCTTGACTATATATATAGGGGCATATTATCGACTACAACGCACACTTGCCCAATCCTCTTGAATACAAGCGAGGAAGATATAGGTATTTGTATATGATGGGATAACGGTGCGAGTATGCCATAATTTTAATTAAAGGTAAAAGTGAGTGAGTGTTTTGTGTACTCATCCTGAAAATTAAAGAAACCCGTTGTATCCAACATGGGTCGCCTTTTTGTTTCAATAGTACACCATCCTTTAGACATTATATTTTTATTTTTACTATGAATATATATATATCGTGCCACGTAGTCCGAGATTCCTCTGCCGTTCGACGACTATTTACATCCTGCTGTTGTCGAACGTCAGAGCGCTCTCCATAATGAAAACAGCGGATTTTCCTCCCCATCTCAGCCGTGGCACATTTCCACGTTTTGTGGCCATCAGATTTTATTTTCTATCCAAAACCCTAATATATATCGCTTCACCAATCATTTTTCTATTCATTCATAACCATCTTACCCTCAGAAATTGGTGTTACACTCCATTACAGCACAATTTCCTCCAGACCATATGATTTCGTCATTTTGAACACTGACATTTTGAAATATTTGTCACGTGACTTCGAGAGAACTACGATTACCGCAATGTATCATGGGAGATGATTTGCATATATTATCTGACCTTGTCCAAAATAGGGGGAAACGTAAGACGTGCTCTTTCCGAAGCCCGCGGATAACACTGCCAAATGAATCTTTTCTATCCAACATATTTTGTATTATTTCCTTCTGCTCTGATTTGAGCTGTAGATGGAACTGTTTGTCCTGCAGAATACGCTTTATATCGTCTTTAGTCCAGTCAATATATGGGAAAAAATAGGCAAATCTCAAACTAATTGCAAAAGAATTTATTTCAACTGTAATTAGTTCTTGACATAAACATATTCAACATATAAAAAGTATAGAAAAATCTAAATAGGAGAAAAGTAAGAATTTTATGAAAACAAAATATGCAAAAATATGAAAACAAGGGAGATAATTCGTGTAGAAATTGTATATGCTTCAATCGAATTTTTAACTAGAAAAATTCAGATTCAACCGATGGAACAGTAATGGCAAGCTTAAGAATAATAATTAACATCTATTATTTACAGTTTTACTTTATGAAATGTTTAGGGTCATATAAATTCGGAAATTTGCAACAGCCGAACGTTGTTTGTTGACATTCTGATTTAATATGCTATAAGTACAAATCAATCCACTGAGCATGTTCCGTAATAATATAATACAATGAAATAAAAAAAAAAAATCAGAAAATCAATATTGTATGTGGAAAATATATGATAATTAAACAAGAAACCTTCATCAACACTTTTCGGTGAAAAAAAAATGTATGGAAAACCATTTGGGATAAAAATACATAGAAATAATTACATTACTTCCGTTTTTCATTGAAATGTTACAATATGATTGGTTATGAAGTGGTCACATGATTATAAAAGAGATGTTTCAAATCAGAATGAAACTCAAACCTGAACTTGCACGTGCCTCCATGACGACGTCAGATGTAAACAATCAATGGCGTAGTAATTTCCAACAGCAAATAATCTAACACAAATAAAATTCACAACGAAAAATTCAACTATATTAAATTTTGGTGTGATTTAAATATAATTATAAGAATTGAATGAATTCTTTTGAAGTTTCATTGGGTATGAAAGCGTTGATCGAACTACATTTTCAACATGAAGCGCTACCGCGCTTCATTGAAAATGTACTTCGGTCAATGCTTTCATACCCGAATGAAACTTCAAAAGAATGCATTAAATTCTTAAATAAAGGCTTTTAGACAAAACAGAAGATAGCGATTTTTAGAATAGATTTTAAAGAAGAGCAAACTTGAATACAATTGTGCAATGAAAAAATCGACGAATAAG
>MJUT01059673.1:10020-24148 GCA_002080005.1 Gigantidas platifrons
GTCGAGTAGCGAGAATGGCCGAGTAGTTACGATTGATTTTCGCATGCACGCCCAGAGTGACACTTGCTGCTACAAGGAACGCCGGATTTTCTACACTTACATGTTTTGTTCATGCATGTTCCCTTGCATTTATATTTAAATTATGAGGTACTTATATTGCCGGAATCTAGCTGAATCAGTTTTTCCATTCATTAAAACATTAGTAATTCTCTCGGTCTTCTCACGAGTAAACAGTTGGTTTGATGGTTTTTGTAATAAAGTTCCTAAATATGCTTCAAATGTTTCTTGCCACATTCGGTTTACTGACGATTACTTTAATAACTTTATTCAATTTCAAACTATTTTGTTAACTGCGAGTGAGCAGAATTCACTTATTACGAACATACTAAATTCAGGACATGTAAGTTTGTAATAGATTAAATTAGACTTATTTCTAAATTGTACAATTGCGATAATTAAAATATATTTTAGATTCGAATAACATTGATCTGTAAAATATTTTTGAAGCCTCGATAATCTCTTGAAACTAGACAGACCGTTCGCGTATGGTCCGACCGTACGCGTACGGTCCGGCCGTATAGGTATTTTGAAAATATACGCATACGGTCCGGACCGTACGCGTACGGTCCAAATACGCGTATGGTCTGGAACATACATACAAGAGTAAAAAATGTGAAAAATAACCCATTAAATAATTATCAACACACAACACCCATAGAAATAACGACTTTACAACACACAACAGTATATAGTCTATTAAGGATATGACACATCTAAGGCGAACAGAGACAGCAGTTGGGGATAAAGTGTTATTTAATGAATTTACACCATTCAAGTCAAAGATGGAACTATTCCTAACAGATTCGGAAAATAAACAAAGCGTTATTAACATTCCAAGTTAAATATTATTCAAATAGGGATGTTCAACAATACATACCTCTGGTGATGCAGATGTCTTAATTGTCAAATAAACATTAACTATAGAACACCGAAGGGACAATCAATAATGGACAATCCAGAGACACTGGCATCATAGGGCATACAAGACGAAGAAAAACAAACAAAAACACAATGTAATATGTGTTGGACACCACTATGTGCAAGCAAACACAAATAACGTAAATAAGACACGATCCCCCTTACAAACACCTGGAGGTGAAGAGGAAACCGAACATCGTTTTATGCAGAAATCGTAACGGATATCACAAAACTAACTCAGAATGTAAAGACACATAATAGGACAACACAAGAAAACTGAAAAAATGAGCAACACAGACCCCACCAAAAAACCGGGAGTGAACTCGGGTGCTCGCGAATGGTAAGCAGTACGTGCTTCTTATAAGACACCTGCCATGTTACTCATATATACAGTAAAGTCTGGTAAAAGTAGTGGCAGTGATAGAGGAAGAAAACATATACGTAAAAATAAAAGATCCATTGTCATTTGAGATATGGATATTTCGTAGCGGTCAACCAGATTGTGATCACAACAAGAATTGTTGTAGCGATGAGCAGCATAGCCTTGTTTAAGTAGCTTCTGTGTCAGCAGCTGAGCTCTGTCCAGACAAGCATTGTTCTTGGCACAAGCTCCAGAATAACGTTTAAGTTGAGAAATGTAAACCCCATATGCTGGTAATGCTAGAATATTGCTACTGGTGAAGGGAAAGTTGACTATTGGAAAAGTGAAGTAATCGCATTTGTCATAGAGTTTTGTTTTTGAATCCTCCTCCGTTGTCGACCTCAAGGTGAAGGTCAAGGTAAGAAGCAGACTTTTGAGTATCAGGAGTATCCTTAACTTCAAGCTCATTTGCGATGTAAATGATCACCGAATCGAATCAAAACTACAGTTGAAAGTGCTGTCAACAATCCATCAGTTCTCCTTGGCGAAGGACTGATTTGTTAATACTTTTGCTTTTCCATTTTGATCTTGATTCAACTTCAAGCGATATATATTTCAAATCAATGAGTACCAGCTCTACAACGATGAAAATATGAGATATCCGTAAGACAAAGTCAACACTTGGACTGGACGCATGCCATATACTGCCATTTGTTCATGCTATTTCTGGCTGTTACATGACCTCTCGAATGTTACCACAGTAAACGTGCTTATCTGCAACTACAACATATCATATCTACCCTCTAGAATGGGGGTGGGAAAGTGTGAACGGTAAACTTTTTCCTATAACAAATTTACCCCCTGCACCTGAGCGACTAATTAAAGTAATAAGATATAGCTGTAAATTTAACTGTGTCACTAAAATATAGTGGTAGGAAACATGGTTTAGATTGCACAGTTGGATGTGGAGACTGTAAAGGTGTTAGTTGCTCAAATTCAAACTTAAAAAATATAACAGGTAAAGACATGACTAAAGATATGTAATTAGGACTATGTGATCACAAACATATCAGTATTGTTACATGTTCATACGTTTTGACAATCTTATTGATTTTAAATGCTGAATGTGTATTGTAACTTCAGTAGACGTTATTCATTACTACTACATCAATACTTTTTATAGGTTACTGCTACTATTTCTAATATAATTCTATTAAAAAATTAAAGTTTTTTGGCCATTTTATAAAAAAAAAAAGATAGAATTTTAAACTATCTTGTTAGGTAAATTTTTTTATATTTTTATTTGGATAGTCAATTCAGTATGTTAGGTAATATGTACAAATTAGAAAAACTGAAAATCTTCCATTTTTCACAAGTTATCCATTCCAACAGTAAAAAGGTTTTCATTTCAAATATGAAACATTTTATATCTACATAATGTATCATAACTATGTTGTCCCCCTTTTTTGTCTTCGAGATAAAACACAAGAAATCTCTGCATTTTCCTTTGGAATATTTCTTATTTTGGAATATAGATCAGCACCCTGTTATTCAAAATATACTTCTTGTTATTACCTATATATAAGCAACAACATGAAGTTGCATTATAATTTCTATATTATATATATTTTCTTTTGTGTAAACAAGAAAGAATCGAAAACATGAGAGAAAAGGCAAATTCTAATAATCCAAATTCCCATTTTGTATATGTATTTGTAAACAATCAGTATTATTGGCCCCCATATAATTTTATATGTTAATATGTTGTGCTTTGTTTTACTCAATTGTTTGATCAAAAATGACAAATTGCACAAATAACTTTTTTTAAATATTACAACACCTATTTATTAATTTCGGCAGGGTACTAGTACATTTTTGGATTAAATAGAGAAGGCACAGAAAGAAGACCTGTATTTTATTTTATCACTTTGAAAGATAAAACTCCTCTCATTAGTTTGATGCATGATTGGTATGACTACACTTTCACTGAATGCTCTTTTTCCACATTTACAACTGTATATGTTAAAAAAATATGTATGCTGAAATAGTGAGAGGGGCTTAGAAAAAAAAATATTTTTCACTATCTAGATTTTTCGAGACTTTTGATATGGTATTAGGAAGACATTTGGACACAAGAAAATCCAGAGTTAAATTCTTTTGTAATTAGTTTGAGGTTTGGCTATTTTTTCCCATAGATTGACTGGACTATTTGGTGGATTGATTTGTACTTGTAGCAGATGAAATCAGGATGTCAACAAACAACGGCGGCTGTTGCAAATTTCCGAATTTATATGACCCTAAACAATTTATAGAGTAAAACTGTAAATAATATATGTTAATCATTATTCTTAAGCTTACCATTACTGTTCCATCGGTTGAATCTGAATTTTTCTAGTTAAAAATTCGATTTAAGCATATGCAATTTATACACGAGTTATCTCCCTTATTTTCATATTTTTGCATATTTTGTTTTCATAAATTTTTTACTTTTCCCCTATTTAGATTTTTCTAGACTTTTTATATGTTGAATATGTTTATGTCAAGAACTAATTACAGTTGAAATAAATTCTTTTGCAATTAGTTTGAGGTAAAACCGTAGATTGACTGGGCTACTTGTATGTTTGTTTACGTATGCCAATTTGGTGCACTGTATTTAGTTTTGCTGTCATCTTTCAGTTAGTATCGCGAGATCACGTTAAAAAAATGGTCGTGAAATGACCAAATCATCGGGTGTAGGGAAAAAACGTGCTGTAATCGAGTGTAACACCTTTCTCTGGGGGTAAGATGGTTATGAATGAATAGAAAAATGATTGGTGAAGCGATATATATTAGGGTTTTGGATAGAAAATAAAATCCGATAGCCACAAAACGTGGAAATGTGCTACAGTTGAGATGGGGAGAAAAATCCGCTGTTTTCATTATGGAGAGCGCTCTGACGTTCAACGACAACAGCAAGATGTAAATAGTCGTCGAACGGCAGAGGAATCTCGGACTAGTGCCACGAGATAAAGATCAAAATAATTCTCTGCGAGTAGGGGTATCGACTTTGCCTGTTTCTGTGATTTTTAGCTCACCTGGCCAAAGGCCAAGTGAGCTTTTGCCATCACTTGGCGTCCGTCTGTCCGTCGTAAACTTTTTTCAAAAATCTTCTCCTCTGAAACTACTAGACCATTTGTACCCAAACTTGGTCTGAATCATCACTGTGTTTAGTTAAAAATTGTGTCCGGTGATGGCATTCACCAATCAACATGGCTGCTGTTACTAAAAATAGAACATATGGTAAAATTGCAGATTTTGCGGGGTAATAACTCAGAAACCGTTAGTAAAATCAAAATCTGATATGGGTTAAATATGTGCAGCATGTTAAGATCTACCTACCCTGAAATTTTGAAGTGAATCCTCTTACCCATTTTGAAGTTATTGCCCTTTTTTCATCAAATTTTCAAAATATTAATACCTTTTGTTCTTTATTTAAAAAACTATAAGAGATTGCTTTTAATTTTAAATTATAAAAATGTGCAGCATGTCAAGATCTACCTGCCCTGCAATTTTGAAGTAAATCTGATTACCCATCTGGGAGTTATTGCCCCTTTTTCATTAAATTTTTAATACTTTTCATCTTATATTTCAAAAACTATCAAAGATAGATGTTAAGTTTAAATTGCATAAATGTGCAGCATGTCAAGATCTACCTACCCTTTTATTTTGAAGTCAATCCAATTACCCATTTTGGAGTTGTTGCCCATTTTTCATCAAATTTTCAAAATTTTAATACTTTGCATCCTTTATTTAAAAAATTGTAAGAGATAGATGTTAAGTTTAAATTGCAAAAATGTACAGCATGTCAAGATCTACCTACTCTGCAATTTTGAAGTCAATCTGATTACCCATCTGGGAGTTATTACCCCTTTTTCATCAATTTTTTTTTTTTTTAAGTTTAATACTTTTCTTCTTATATTTCAACAACTATAGGAGATAGATGACACGTTTAAATTGCAAATATGTGCAGCATAGCAAGACCTACATACCCTTCAATTTTGAAGTAAATCTGAATACCCATCTGGGAGCTATGGCAATTTTTTTCATCAAATTTTCAAAATTTAATACTTTTCGTCTTGTATTTCATAAACTATAAGAGATAGATGATAAGTATAAATTGCAGAAATGTGCAGCATTTCATGATCTACTCACCCTGCAATTTTAAAGTAAATATGATTGCCCATTTGTCATCAAATTTGTACAATTTTAATATTTTTGTTTTGTATTTCAAAAACTATAAGAGATGGATGCTAAGTTTGAATTGCAATATGTGCAGCATGTCAAGATCTACCTACCCACCAATTTTGTAGTTTCAGCAAAAAAGGCATTTGAACATTTTCCCAATGTTAATCTATGTCCTGCGGTGGCGGCCATCTTGGATTTACGGTCAGCATAAAAACATACTTTCTAGAGAACCTTCCAATGATCATTCCTGGACAGTGGTTTCAATTGTCCGTGTGGCTTCAGAGAAAAAGCGTTCGAAACATTTTTCTCATATGCTCCAATGTTAAACTAAGTACCCGCAATTTTGAATTTCATATCGGAACAAAAAACCTAAAGTTTGTAGATATAAGATTTTTTTATTTCCTAATCATAGGGCCCAAAATGGGCATATTAATCAACAACATGAAGATCATTCATACATCAACATTTACCATTTGGGATAAAAACACATAGAAATAATTACATTACTTCCGTTTTTCATTGAAATTTTACAATATGATTGGTTATGAAGTGGTCACATGATTATAAAAGAGATGTTTCAAATCAGAATGAAACTCAAACCTGAACTTGCACGTGCCTCCATGACGACGTCAGATGTAAACAATCAATGGCGTAGTAATTTCCAACAGCAAATAATCTAACACAAATAAAATTCACAACGAAAAATTCAACTATATTAAATTTTGGTGTGATTTAAATATAATTATAAGAATTGAATGAATTCTTTTGAAGTTTCATTGGGTATGAAAGCGTTGATCGAACTACATTTTCAACATGAAGCGCTACTGCGCTTCATTGAAAATGTACTTCGGTCAATGCTTTCATACCCGAATGAAACTTCAAAAGAATGCATTAAATTCTTAAATAAAGGCTTTTTGACAAAACAGAAGATAGCGATTTTTAGAATAGATTTTAAAGAAGAGCAAACTTGAATACAATTGTGCAATGAAAAAATCGACGAATAAGCAAACATCTATATACATGTTCCAGACCATACGCGTATTTGGACCGTATTGGATTTACGGTCAGCATAAAAACATACTTTCTAGAGGACCTTCCAATGATCATTCCTGGACAGTGGTTTCAATTGTCCGTGTGGCTTCAGAGAAAAAGCGTTTCGAAACATTTTTCTCATATGCTCCAATGTTAAACTAAGTCCTACTGTACCCGCAATTTTGAATTTAATATCGGAACAAAAAACCTAAAGTTTGTAGATATAAGATTTTTTTATTTCCTAATCATAGGGCCCAAAATGGGCATATTAATCAACAACATGAAGATCATTCATACATCAACATTTACAATCATTCACACTAATTGTAATCATTATTTGGAGACAACACAAAGAAAACAAAGAGAAATAATACGGAGGAAAGAGTCAGTCAGCCACAAAGAGGATACTATTTATGAATATATTTATTATATTAAAAATAATTATAGTCTTCTTTACTCTAAATAATCCTCTTTTCTTTTCTTGATAAAAAGTTATTATCTAAATACTCAATAAATGTAGATAAAAAAACAGGATCATCATTTGACATCATCCAAATAAAAAGGTTTGGATGATCTAGATTATATAGATTTGGAAATTTTATATATAAATTGTCTAGAATGGTTTTTCTTTGCTTTTGATATAAAGGACATTCCAGAGTAAAGTGCAGTTCATCCTCAATAGAATTAATAGTACAGTGCTGACAGAGTCTCTCACACCTTGGAAGCAACTCAAGTTTTCCAGAGACTGAATTGAGCTTACGTTCATGTCTACCAGTCTCTATTCTTAATGTATGGTTACTAAGTCTGAACTTTGTCAAAATGTGACGATTTTTAAGATTTTTAACAATCAAATAATTTTCAAGGTTAAAAGATGTTTTATATTTAAAATATGTGTTTAATTTTCCTTTATCTAATAAATATGTGTTTCTTATTTCTTTCCATACATTTAGAAAGTTATTTTTCAGTGCCTTTTTTGGCAAAAATTTATACTTAGATTTACCAAAGTCTTTACAGACTGCAAGATCAATATTTATTTTTCTACTATAAAGGAGTTTATTGGAATACCAAGAGTTGCTATCTTGATTAGTATTGTTTTTATATTCACTAAATGCTCGAGTTAATAAATTTGAGGGGGAGTGTTCAAGTCTATGCCAGTACATGAACATTTGCTTTAATATATCTATATACATAGGGAATCTTCCAAGTTCTGTCAGCACAGCTATATTTGTGCACTTTTTTGAAACCCTGAGCATATATTTACAAAATTTTAGATTAGCCTTCTCAGATTCCCATTCTTTAAAAATGTCATATAAATTGAGCTCTTTTCTCTTTCGAGTGATATTTATGACACCCCAGTTTTCACAACCATATAATGCTATAGGTTTTATGCAATGATCAAATAGATGGAGAAATATTTTAATAGATGGGGTAGCAGATTTCATATCTCTGCATAGTTTAAAGCTTGCTTTTATGGCTTTTTGAAACAATTGTTTTCTTTCTTCAGCATATAGAACTATTAGCGACATCACGTGACCTTTGTGACGTGACTTCCGGTCAACTATACACTAAAATTTTAACCTTGAGAGCTACGGGAGGTGCTAGAAAATTGACAATTTCTTGTAAAATACACCATTTAAGATTACTTTGCATCTTTCTCGATAATCAGTAATAGTTACCTGATCGATAAATAATAATCTTTTCAGTTTAAATCGATGGGAAATTACGTCCCTGGACTTTCATAAAATCAATATTTTTTCCTCGATTTTACCGTTATTTGTATGTAAAATGCCTCGACCCCTAGGTACTTTAATTGAAAATTCCACGATTCCTGGTAAATAATTGATAGTTTTGCATCTTCCTGCAAGTAGTTGACATGTGGAAAGCTGGAGTTGTTACGTTTATATCAGTTTAATTTTACATCCTGTCTCGTCCCTAGACGTTTGAAGTTCATCAAATTGTTTGGCAACAACGTACAAACTTAACAAAGAATGCACGGTGATTGAACTTTAAATCGCTATTAAAAAAAATCTGCTCAATATTTAAAAATTATGCTGATATCCACATAATCTTGATATGTTTATCGATAAGAAAATGTTAATTTTATCAGTTTAATTTAACGAGAAAATACTTCCAAATTATTTTTTAAAAAGTGCATAAAAACCTCGATAAATCATGTACAATCCCTATTAATTTACGGTAATTTGTAAATTTAGTCGTTCGAAATGTGTCAAATTTGATCAATAAAATTAATATGAAAAAAATATGCTGATATCCTGTAGAAGCCGAAAATCGAGTTCCTAACAGTTAAATTTGTGTTCTTATCACTTCCAATTTTATTTGAAAATGACAAAAATTTTAAGATCGAACAAGAAAAATCCAACATGGCGGACCTCACCGGAAATAGTGTTCATGATTTAGTACACGGATTTGACAGATTGTATCATCTAATTCACTCATTTATTCTTGATTCTTTAAAAATATTCCACCTGATTAAAAATATTTCATGTCAAGAGTGTGCATTTTCCTCTTTTAATAGCCACTTTGTGGACACGCCGATAATAACGTTTGTTTGTAATTTTTAACACTTGGCTTGATTCTGTCATTGAAATTTTTCTGGATTACAGATATTTTTTTCTTGCGATTATGTAAATTGTTTCGAGAAGTCAAGGTCCACACAGGGGAGTACAATACATCCTAATTAATTATACACAAAGCCATAAAAATGGCAGAACCCCCAGTGCATTTATTTCCTGTATTATTATACAGGTAAATAATTTCACACACTTTTTTTTTAAATAATATAATTCGACCGGTGTGTAGAAATACCGCAAAGGACCTCCTTAGTGCACTAAGGACATAATAGAGACGTCCTATGTGCACAAAGAAGGTTGCAAATGAATTGTCAGTTTAAAAAAAATCTCATATGGTCAATTTTTATAATAAAAAGTTTAAAATTAACGGCGATATTTGCATTTTTGTCGGCACGCGCCTACTACAAAGATAATCACGTGGTGATTAATGCATGTTGGTTGTCAATGAACGTCGAACAAGTCAACAATGACAATTAGATGTGAGCTAATTATATAATAAACAATTGTGTATGAGCTTGGACACATGGTTTTTGATGTTGATCTTTAAAACATATTGTTTTTTTACGATGAATTATAATAAAAACAAATGTGAAAAAAAAAATATTTCGCCGGTAAAGTTAAAAGGATCGTGTGTTTTTGCAAGAATGTTTTAGTAAAAGTTTTAGATATTATTTAAACGCTAAATCGTTTTATTTGTCATTCATATCGATATTGCACATTTATAATATACGTTCACTAAGTGAAAAAATACTAAAAATTTCAAACAAGATGTGGCGTCCCTGGGGTTCACAGTGCGTCAAAATGACACAGAAGCAGGTGAACTTGTACAATATCCAGGGGAGTCATCAATAACATAATATCGTTGCACAGAGGAGTTCGAATTAAAAGCTGTAATACCAGACCCAGATCTAATTGGTCAGTGGTGCGTAATTCATTATGATAAATCAGTCTATCCTGGAATTATCATTGGTCATTGATGTGTCTTTTGTCTCGTTAGAATTTTCAGTTAACCTTATGATGAATTGCCATTGTGCTGTGACCATGGATTGATTACTAATTTTTTGTTGGGACCATTCAAAGCTCGCTGATGGGTGTGGGTTCCACATGTTGAAGACCTCGTAGTGGCCTCTGAATGAATATTTCTATAGTTTCTTTTGTTGGTATATTTCCCCATATTTGTGTAAGGAGAAAGAAACTGACTCTCATGATGTAATTGTCAGCTTTATCATATACCGATACATTCGAGTGTACCCAGTCAATTTGCAGTGACCAGAGTGAAAAAAAATACTGTAGATGATCACATGTAGGCCACTCAGGCAGTGAGGCTCATATAGCACAAAACAAGATCGTTATTAATGGAAAATAATCCAGTCAAAACAGACAAACACACACATATCCTGGAAATCAATTTAAAGATTGTTTTACAATAGAAATAACGCGGTGCACTTCTTTACCGTCACATCATGATCTTTACCGTCTCATGGCTATAGATACCGCCACAAGCACTTTACGGGTGGTTTTGCAAACACTTCTGTACAGTTAAATGGGTTTTGTGTGAACGGTATCCTTACCCGAAATTTTAACTGTACAGAAGTGTTTGCAAAACTGACGGGTTTCCATGCAATGAATGTATGCTAATAATGAAGTCTGATATGTGGGCCCTTCGGTGAACTACTTGTTTTTGTTAGTTTTCCTTTTTTTAAATTGTACAACTGCATAAACCTACCACGAGGCGATGTTCAAGTATCCGTGCTGTGACGTATCAAACCACCCGTGACACTTAATTGTTTTCTTAATGCTTAGGATTTCTTTATTTTCATGCAAAACAAGTTCGGAACGAGATCTATAAGAGAACAAAATCTGAAAGAAAAGCACTCTTCTTCCGCATTCTTCTTTTTATAGAAGTTGGTCTCATCCCCGTTTTCTTTACACATTTTAAACTTCAACGTTTATTAATATATCAAATATCAGTTGGTAAGATTTATTAGAACATTGTTTCGTTTTTGTCGAGAAATATATACCTTTTTTGTCGAGAAATATATACCTTAAACGAATACAGAGTCAATACAACGTTCAAAATAAATGCTGAAAACTTAATTTGAATTTTACGAAATCTTAGCCAGTAAGATGTTGTTCCCTTATTTGTCTCGTTTCCGAAATTACACAGAAAAAACACAAATTACAGGCATAAAATATTCTAGACATTTTACAAATAAAACAAGTTTGGAACGAGATAAATGAGGGAACAAAATCTGAAAGTTAAACATTCTTCTTCCGTATTCGCAATTTCTAAATATAGATTTTCTGACCACCTAAATTACAATACGAGACTGGTCTCATCCCTGATGTTGTTGTTTTTTCATCTTGTTTGAAATTTCTAGTATTTGTTTTACTTAGTGAACGTATATTATAAATGTGCAATATCGATATGAATGACAAATAAAACGATTTAGCGTTTACACCGTGTCCAATTCCACATTCGGGGACGGAGATGAACATAGTCCGGGGACAGAGATCCGAAGCGACGAGAACGAGGTTAGTTGGTATAATTTTGTAAATTTCTCGAGTTCTGTAATTAGGTAAGTGTAAAAATATATCCAGCGGAACACTGTGATCATCCACGCAGATATTGAACCCAGTTTACATGCGCAAGTTGTCCTGGAAATAGTCAAACACTCAAACACAATGTGGGGACGGTCCTCAAAATCGGAATTCACCGGTATTTTCTGTACGATTACGCCTTACATGCAGCACTACACAGTGATCACTGTTGTCATATAGTGTGTCCAAAACGAGGGCAATAATGATTTATAGTTATTACGGCAGCATAATGTGTCAATAATCGTTTTCGGCACAAAATTACGATGTGTCGTATGGGGACAGAGAAGTCCCTGTAGCCAGTAAGGGGGGACAGAGATCAACTTTGCAAAAACGGTAAAATTATTACAGTTGTTCTACCCTTTTAACGTTCACAATGGTTTACATTTCGTATTTAAACAACATCCTGATATGTTTATTCCCTTTCCAACACGATAAGACACACTGAAATTGTGTGTTAATTGTTTTATTTACAACAATTTTTAGTTAGTGGACATAATTATTCGTCACCTGTGATTTTTTCCTATATATACTGAAGGGAAAAAGAAGCGCAGGGTCAACATTTAGGTGATTTAATATTATTTAGTCGAATGTTTTTTTCAATATTAATTTTTAATCAACAAGTTTTAAAAATTTCATTAGATTTTGATCAATAATTCATGAGTATTTGAAACCAATTTAACAGTACCCCCAAATATGTTAAAGTGAAATCGATTAACTCGTCAATATCTCTCCTGTGCATGGAGTTCATCAGAGCATGTATCCTTCTCATGGGGATATTATCCCACTCTTTCAACAAGACAGCCCTTAATTGGTCGCGAGTAGCGGTGGCATTCCGACGCCCCCTTACTCTCCTGTCCAGTTCGTTTCACAGATGTTCGATTGGGGACAAATCTGAACTGTACGGAGGCCAATCGAGTGGGTTAATGTTATGATTGGCGAGAAAATCTTGACAAACTCTGGCTACATGGGACCGGGCGTTATCCTGCTGGAAAATTAGGTGATGTTGTTGCACAAATGGAACTGCAACAGGCCGGAGGATTTCATCCCTATATCTTACGTCTGTTAAATTACCGCCTATCACAATCAACGGCGACTTTAAAAAGTGAACCGCGACTCATCTGTGAAAAAGACCCGTCTCCATTGCCTCGTTGGAAATTGTCTGGGACCATGTGCCGCCAACCAAGCCATACGACGCGCGCGACGTGCACGAGTGAGAGGAAAACCAATGTAAGGTCGACGAGCTCGCAGACCAAGCTCGCGCAATCGGTTTCTCACAGTTTTTGGGTGAATGTGGCGATTATGATTGCCTACTTAAAGCGGTTTCAGTGGCAGTAACATGGCGATTTCTCTGTGTCACATGATACCTTTCACGGTTGAGTAACTTTAGACACCGATTTTAGTGCACACTGACCAAGCCACTCGTCTGCCCAGTTTTCGTAATTTTACGTCACGCAGTTAAAAAATAGGAGCATATTATGTTACCCTGCGTTTCTCTTTCCCTTCAGTAATATGAAACCACAATTTAAACAAAAAATGTTAAGTCATTTCTTATCCAATTTCAATAACAATTTTCAACAATATTATTTAGTTTTATTGTTTATTTGGACATAATCTGCAGTTTTAAAGAATCAGCAAGGTAAATTTTAATGTAATAGTTAATACTTAGGTATATGGAATTGTGACACATTCCGACGCCCCCTTACTCTCCTGTCCAGTTCGTTCCACAGATGTTCGATTGGGGACAAATCTGGACTGTACGAATGCCAATCGAGTGGGTTAATGTTATGATTGGCGAGAAAATCTTGACAAACTCTGGCTACATGGGGCCGGGCGTTATCCTGCTGGAAAATTAGGTGATGCTGTTGCACAAATGGAACTGCAACCGGCCGGAGGATTTCATCCCTATATCTTACGTCTGTTAAATTACCGGCTATCACAATCAACGGCGACTTTAAAAAGTGAACCGCGACTCATCTGTGAAAAAGACCCGTCTCCATTGCCTCATTGGAAATTGTCTGGGACCATGTGCCGCCAATCAAGCCATACGACGCGCGCGACGTGCACGAGTGAGAGGAAAACCAATGTAAGGTCGACGAGCTCGCAGACCAAACTCGCGCAATCGGTTTCTCACAGTTTTTTTGGTGAATGTGGCGATTATGATTGCCTACCGTAGTTAAAGCGGTTTCAGTGGCAGTAAAGTGGCGATTTCTCTGTCACATGATACCTTTCACGGTTGAGTAACTTTAGACACCGATTTTAGTGCACACTGACCAAGCCACTCGTCTGCCCAGTTTTCGTTAATTTACGTCACGCAGTTAAAAAATAGGAGCATATTATGTTA
>MJUT01059676.1:0-19305 GCA_002080005.1 Gigantidas platifrons
TAGATCGACTGTAATACAATCAGCACCAGCGTAGACGCGGACTTCATAAAGAACACCATCTATCCCGATTAGAATGGGGGACTTAATGAGCTAGGTTGTTGGATTACCTAACAACTCATAACAGCATATCACCAATACGATGTCGGTTTGTACCCTGCTTTGCAAATTGCAAAAAAGGGTGCACTCGACTCGCAACCGCAAATTGATAAAATTTACCACTTGCTTGACCATGGTCGGTGGTTCTCTCCGGGTACTCCGTCTTCTTCCACCACTCAGACTGGTGGCCATGATTTAGCTGAAATATTGCTGAGAATGGCTTAAACCTAAAAAATCTCCCAATATCAACCGATTAGAACGAAGTTTGTTCTTCTCTTTTCAGGCCATTGTCAGTTGTCTTACACATTACAGGATACAAACATTATACGTATGTTGTCGATAGATATAAAGCCAAATTGCACTCGCTAGCAAAACTTGATTTCTCTCTCCCTGTTTCTAGCGCTTGTGTGATAAGTCGTGAAAATAGAATGGACCGGATACTGTTTATGACAAGCGGGAAACATTCGTAGTCATTTGTAACAAATATTCCTCAACGGTTAACAAAGTATTTCTCTGTAATAAAGGAAATTAAGACGGTGACTATAATTTGGCTAAAAAAATGTCGATTATTTCGCTGTTTCGCGTAGGTGATTGAGTTAAGGTCTTTAACGACACTTTTGGCATTGTCTATCCTGCTTTGATTTACGACGTCTGATGACCCCATTGATATCTTCAACTTTGTCTTTCAGCATTCTTTCAGTTCTATCATTTCGGTCAGTTTTATTGTTTGGAGAAACCGGAGTACTCGTAGAGAAGACAATCGTCCGGTCGCAAGACGTTGAAAAATGTATCATATAAAGTTGTATCGATTACACCTTGCCATGATCGGGATTCGAACTCATAGCGTTAGTGTTGAGAGGCACTGGTTGTACTTGTAGTTGGAAATCCAACTACCAAAGGAGCATGAAAACAACGACCCCTTGGTCCCAATTGACGGACATATAATGTCAAATGTTTACCCAACAAGGCGTTATGACTCGTGTGAAAGATTACATGTCATAATAAGACACGAACATCACAATGACATATATGCATTTGCTTTCTTATTATGTTGAGAAAGTAAAAAATCAACGGAGCGATAAGTGTATCACAAAAAATGTGCTCCATACAAACAGCCATTAACCCTATTAATTTTATTTTGTTATTATCTTCTGGAGAATGTAGCACAGTGTTGTGGACTGGGCATTACATCTAAGACTACTTTAATCATGTTGAATGGATTTCCTATAATGCATGATTTTAATTTCGATTAAAACCATGTTTTTGTTTGTTTTTAAAATAATTATCAGAGGGTTAAGGGCTGTTTGAAATTAATGCATGCCGTTTCGCGTCATTAATTTTTAGCCATGAAATGTGGTTAGATTATTTAGTTTGGAATGCAAATAAGTTTTCATATCATCGAAGAAAAACTTCCAGATAATGTAGTTATTAAAAGGGAATAAACGTTAGAGAACATCGAAAGGACAATCAGGAATGAGAAACTGGCAACATTGGGTTCTCAAGACACAAGTCATTCCTTAATCTACATTAGTGTAAATAAGAGTATTTTATCATATAAAACTATATGTGTTTCAGCATGCATGATGCTCAAACAACAAATAAAAACAATGTCCAAGATATTTAACATACATTATATGTCTTAATCATGCATTGAATCAATACTCTTAACATAGAAATATATTCAGGGTTCAATAGTTATTTACACAAATACTGTTCTATTTTAAGCCATTGCACATTTCTGCATTAATCCATCTTTATTACGACATTTATTGTTTAAATTATACTTCAATTAAGTGATCTTGAGTACTAATTAAGTACAATTCGGTTTTAATTGGTAAAGGTCATAGTAAAGCATTTCTTTTGTCTGATTCATGTAGATCGACTGTAATACAATCAGCACCAGCGTAGACGCGGACCTCATAAAGAACACCATCTATCCCGATTAGAATGGGGGACTTAATGAGCTAGGTTGTTGGATTACCAAACAACTCATAACAGCATATCACCAATACGATGTCGGTTCGTTCCCTGCTTTGCAAATTACAAAAAAGGGTGCACTCGACTCGCAACCGCATATTGATAAAATTTACCACTTGCTTGACCATGGTCGGTGGTTCTCTCCGGGTACTCCGGCTTCTTCCACCACTCAGACTGGTGGCCATGAGTTAGCTGAAATATTGCTGAGAATGGCGTTAAACCTAAAAAAATCTCCCAATATCAACCGATTAGAACGAAGTTTGTTCTTCTCTTTTCAGGCCATTGTCAGTTGTCTTACACATTACAGGATACAAACATTATACGTATGTTGTCGATAGATATAAAGCCAAATTGCACTCGCTTGCAAAACTTGATTTCTCTCTCCCTGTTTCTAGCGCTTGTGTGATAAGTCGTGAAAATAGAATGGACCGGATACTGTTTATGACAAGCGGGAAACATTCGTAGTCATTTGTAACAAATATTCCTCAACGGTTAACAAAGTATTTCTCTGTAATAAAGGAAATTAAGACGGTGACTATAATTTGGCTAAAAAAATGTCGATTATTTCGCTGTTTCGCGTAGGTGAATGAGTTAAGGTCTTTAACGACACTTTTGGCATTGTCTATCATGCTTTGATTTACGACGTCTGATGACCCCATTGATATCTTCAACTTTGTCTTTCAGCATTCTTTCAGTTCTATCATTTCGGTCAGTTTTATTGTTTGGAGAAACCGGAGTACTCGTAGAGAAGACAATCGTCCGGTCGCAAGACGTTGAAAAATGTATCATATAAAGTTGTATCGATTAAACCTTGCCATGATCGGGATTCGAACTCATAGCGTTAGTGTTGAGAGGCACTGGTTGTACTTGTAGTTGGAAATCCAACTACCAAATGAGCATGATAACAACGACCCCTTGGTCCCAATTGACGGACATATAATGTCAAATGTTTACCCAACAAGGCGTTATGACTCGTGTGAAAGATTACATGTCATAATAAGACACGAACATCACAATGACATATATGCCTTTGCTTTCTTATTATGTTGAGAAAGTAAAAAATCAACGGAGCGATAAGTGTATCACAAAAAATGTGCTCCATACAAACAGCCATTAACCCTATTAATTTTATTTTGTTATTATCTTCTGGAGAATGTAACACAGTGTTGTGGACTGGGCATTACATCTAAGACTACTTTAATCATGTTGAATGGATTTCCTATAATGCATGATTTTAATTTCGATTAAAACCATGTTTTTTTTTGTTTTTAAAATAATTATCAGAGGGTTAAGGGCTGTTTGAAATTAATGCATACCGTTTCGCGTCATTAATTTTTAGCCATGAAATGTGGTTAGCTTATTTAGTTTGGAATGCAAATAAGTTATTAATATCATCGAAGAAAAACTTCCAGATAATGTAGTTATTAAAAGGGAATAAACGTTAGAGAACATCGAAAGGACAATCAGGAATGAGAAACTGGCAACATTGGGTTCTCAAGACACAAGTCATTCCTTAATCTACATTAGTGTAAATAAGTGTATTTTATCATATAAAACTATATCTGTTTCAGCATGCATGATGTTCAAACAACAAATAACGACAATGTCAAAGATATTTAACATACATTATATGTCTTAATCATGCATTGTATCAATACTCTTAACATAGACATATATTCAGGGTTCAATAGTTATTTACACAAATACTGTTCTATTTTAAGCCATTGCACATTTCTGCATTAATCCATCTTTATTACGACATTTATTGTTTAAATTATACTTCAATTAAGTGATCTTGAGTACTATTTAAGTACAATTCTGTTTTAATTGGAAAAGGTCATAGTAAAGCATTTCTTTTGTCTGATTCATGTAGATCGACTGTAATACAATCAGCACCGGCGTAGACGCGGACCTCATAAAGGACACAATCGATCCCGATTAGAATGGAGGACTCAATGAGCTAGGTTGTTGGATTACCTAACAATTCATAACAGCCTATCACCAATACGATGTCGGTTCGTACCATGCTTTGCAAATTACAAAAAAGGGTGCACTCGACTAGCAGCCGCAAATTGATAAAATTTACCACTTGCTTGGCCATGGTCGGTGGTTCTCTCCGGGTACTCCGGCTTCTTTCACCACTAAGACTGGTGGCCATGAGTTAGCTGAAATATTGCTGAGAATGGCGCTAAACATAAAAAATCCCCCAAAATCAACCGATTAGAACGACGTTTTTTCTGCTCTTTTCAGGCCATTGTCGGTTGTCTTACACATTACAGGATACAAACATTATACCTATGTTGTAGATAGATATAAAGCCAATTTGCACTTGCTAGCAAAGCGTGATTTCTCTCTCCCTGTTTCTAGCGCTTGTGTGATAAGCCGTGAAAAAAGAATGGATCGGATATAGTTTATGACAAGCGGGAAACATTCGTAGTCATTTGTAACAAATATTCCTAAACGGTTAACACGGTATTTCTCTGTAATAAAGGAAATTAAGACGGTGACTATAATTTGACTAAAATAATGTTGATTATTTCGCTGTTTCGCTTAGGTGAATGAGTTAAGGTCTTTAACGACACTTTTGGCATTGTCTATCCTGCTTTGATTTACGACGTCTGATGACCCCATTGATATCTTCAACTTTGTCTTTCAGCATTCTTTCAGTTCTATCATTTCGGTCAGTTTTATTGTTTGGAGAAACCGGAGTACTCGTAGAGAAGACAATCGTCCGGTCGCAAGACGTTGAAAAATGTATCATATAAAGTTGTATCGAGTAAACCTTGCCATGATCGGGATTCGAACTCATAGCGTTAGTGTTGATAGGCACTGGTTGTACTTGTAGTTGGAAATCCAACTACCAAATGAGCATGACAACAACGACCCCTTGGTCCCTATTGACGGACTTATAATGTCAAAGGTTTACCCAACAAGGCGTTATGACTCGTGTGAAATATTACATGTCATAATAAGACACGAACATCACAATGACATATATGCCTTTGCTTTCTTATTATGTTGAGAAAGTAAAAAATCAACGGAGCGATAAGTGTATCACAAAAAATGTGTTCCATACAAACAGCCATTAACCCTATTAATTTTATTTTGTTATTGTCTTCTGGAGAATGTAACACAGTGTTGTGGACTGGGAATTACATCTAAGACTACTTTAATCATGTTGAATGGATTTCCTATAATGCATGATTTTAATTTCGATTAAAACCATGTTTTTTTTTGTTTTTAAATTAATTATCAGATGGTTAAGGGCTGTTTGAAATTAATGCATACCGTTTCGCGTCATTAATTTTTAGCCATGAAATGTGGTTAGCTTATTTAGTTTGGAATGCAAATAAGTTATTCATATCATCGCAGAAAAACTTCCAGATAATGTAGTTTTTAAAAGGGAATAAACGTTAGAGAACATCGAAAGGACAATCAGGAATGAGAAACTGGCAACATTGGGTACTCAAGACACAAGTCTTTCCTTAATCTACATTTGTGTAAATAAGTGTATTTTATCATATAAAACTATATCTGTTTCAGCATGCATGATGCTCAAACAACAAATAACAACAATGTCAAAGATATTTAACAGTTCAATAGTTATTTACACAAATACTGTTCTATTTTAAGCCATTGCACATTTCTGCATTAATCCATCTTTATTACGACATTTATTGTTTAAATTATACTTCAATTAAGTGATATTGAGTACTAATTAAGTACAATTCGGTGTTAATTGGTAAAGGTCATAGTAAAGCATTTCTTTTGTCTGATTCATGTAGATCGACTGTAATACAATCAGCACCAGGGTACACGCGGACCTCATAAAGGACACCATCGATCCCGATTAGAATGTGGGACTCAATGAGCTAGGTTGTTGGATTACCTAACAACTCATAACAGCATATCACCAATACGATGTCGGTTCGTACCCTGCTTTGCAAATTACAAAAAAGGGTGCACTCGACTCGCAGCCGCAAAGTGATAAAATTTACCACTTGCTTGGCCATGGTCGGTGGTTCTCTCGGGTACTCCGGCTTCTTCCACCACTAAGACTGGTGGCCATGAGTTAGCTGAAGTATTGCTGAGAATGGCGTTAAACATAAAAAATCTTCCAAAATCAACCGATTAGAACGACGTTTGTTCTGCTCTTTTCAGGTCATTGTCAGTTGTCTTACACATTACAGGATACAAACATTATACGTATGTTGTAGATAGATATAAAGCCAAATTGCACTCGCTAGCAAAGCTTGATTTATCTCTCCCTGTTTCTAGCGCTTGTGTGATAAGTAGTGAAAATAGAATGGACCGGATATTGTTTATGACAAGCGGGGAACATGCGTAGTCATTTGTAGCAAATATTCCTCAACGGTTAACAAAGTATTTCTCTGTAATAAAGGAAATTAAGACGGTGACTATAATTTGGCTAAAATAATGTCAATTATTTCGCTGTTTCGCTTAGGTGAATGAGTTAAGGTCTTTAACGACACTTTTGGCATTGTCTATCCTGCTTTGATTTACGACGTCTGATGACTCCATTGATATCTTCAACTTTGTCTTTCAGCATAATTTCAGTTCTATCATTTCGGTCAGTTGTATTGCTTGGAGAAACCGGAGTACTCGTAGAGAAAACAATCGTCCGGTCGCAAGTCGTTGAAAAATGTATGATATAAAGTTGTATCAAATAAACCTTGCCATGAGCGGGATTCGAACTCATGGCGTTACTGATGATAGGCACTGGTTGTACTTGTAGTTGGAAATCCAACTACCAAATGATCATGATAACAACGGCCCCTTGGTCCCTATTGACGCACATATAATGTCAAACGTTTACCCAACAAGGTGTTATGACTCGTGTGAAAGATCACATGTCATAATAAGACACGAACATCACAATGACATATATGCCTTTGCTTTCTTTTTATGTTGAGAAAGTAAAAAAATCAACGGAGCGATAAGTGTATGACAAATAATGTGTTCCATACAAACAGCCGTTAACCCTATTAATTTTATTTTGTTATTGTCTTCTGGAGAATGTAACACAGTGTTGTGGACTGGGCATTTCATCTAAGACTACTTTGATAATTTTTAATGGATTTCCTGTAATGCATAATTTTAATTTCGATTAAAACCATTTTTTTTTTTTTTAAATTAATTATCAGAGGGTTAAGGGCTGTTTGAAATTAATGCATACCGTTTCGCGTCATTAATTTTTAGCCATGAAATGTGGTTAGCTTATTTAGTTTGGAATGCAAATAAGTTATTCATATCAGCGAAGAAAAACTTCAAGATAATGTTGTTATTAAAAGGGAATAAACGTTAGAGAACATCGAAAGGACAATCAGGAATGAGAAACTGGCAACATTGGGTACTCAAGACACAAGTCTTTCCTTAATCTACATTAGTGTAAATAAGTGTATTTTATCATATAAAACTATATCTGTTTCAGCATGCATGATGTTCAAACAACAAATAACGACAATGTCAAAGATATTTAACATACATTATATGTCTTAATCATGCATTGTATCAATACTCTTAACATAGACATATATTCAGAGTTCAATAGTTATTTACACAAATACTGTTCTATTTTAAGCCATTGCACATTTCTGCATTAATCCATCTTTATTACGACATTTATTGTTTAAATTATACTTCAATTAAGTGATCTTGAGTGCTAATTAAGTAAAATTCGGTGTTAACTGGTACAGGTCATAGTAAAGCATTTCTTTTGTCTGATTCATGTAGATCGACTGTAATACAATCAGCACCAGCGTAGACGCGGACCTCATAAAGAACACCATCTATCCCGATTAGAATGGGGGACTTAATGAGCTAGGTTGTTGGATTACCTAACAACTCATAACAGCATATCACCAATACGATGTCGGTTCGTACCCTGCTTTGCAAATTACAAAAAAGGGTGCACTCGACTCGCAATCGCAAATTGATAAAATTTACCACTTGCTTGGCCATGGTCGGTGGTTCTCTCCGGGTACTCCAGCTTCTTCCACCACTCAGACTGGTGGCCATGAGTTAGCTGAAATATTGCTGAGAATGGCGTTAAACCTAAAAAATCTCCCAATATCAACCGATTAGAACGACGTTTGTTCTTCTCTTTTCAGGCCATTGTCAGTTGTCTTACACATTACAGGATACAAACATTATACGTATGTTGTCGATAGATATAAAGCCAAATTGCACTCGCTAGCAAAACTTGATTTCTCTCTCCCTGTTTCTAGCGCTTGTGTGATAAGTCGTGAAAATAGAATGGACCGGATACTGTTTATGACAAGCGGGAAACATTCGTAGTCATTTGTAACAAATATTCCTCAACGGTTAACAAAGTATTTCTCTGTAATAAAGGAAATTAAGACGGTGACTATAATTTGGCTAAAAAATGTCGATTATTTCGCTGTTTCGCGTAGGTGAATGAGTTAAGGTCTTTAACGACACTTTTGGCATTGTCTATCCTGCTTTGATTTACGACGTCTGATGACCCCATTGATATCTTCAACTTTGTCTTTCAGCATAATTTCAGTTCTATCATTTCGGTCAGTTTTATTGTTTGGAGAAACCGGAGTACTCGTAGAGAAAACCATCGTCCGGTCGCAAGTCGTTGAAAAATGTATGATATAAAGTTGTATCAAATAAACCTTGCCATGATCGGGATTCGAACTCATAGCGTTACTGTTGATAGGCACTGGTTGTACTTGTAGTTGGAAATCCAACTACCAAATGATCATGATAACAACGGCCCCTTGGTCCCTATTGACGCACATATAATGTCAAACGTTTACCCAACAAGGTGTTATGACTCGTGTGAAAGATTACATGTCATAATAAGACACGAACATCACAATGACATATATGCCTTTGCTTTCTTTTTTATGTTGAGAAAGTAAAAAAAATCAACGGAGCGATAAGTGTATCACAAATAATGTGTTCCATACAAACAGCCATTAACCCTATTAATTTTATTTTGTTATTGTCTTCTGGAGAATGTAACACAGTGTTGTGGACTGGGCATTTCATCTAAGACTACTTTAATCATTTTTAATGGATTTCCTATAATGCATAATTTTAATTTCGATTAAAACCATGCTTTTTTGTTTTTAAATTAATTATCAGAGGGTTAAGGGCTGTTTGAAATGAATGCATACCGTTTCGCGTCATTAATTTTAGCCATGAAATGTGGTTAGCTTATTTAGTTTGAAATGTAAATAAGTTATTCATATCATCGAAGAAAAACTTCAAGATAATGTAGTTATTAAAAGGGAATAAACGTTAGGGAACATCGAAAGGACAATCAGGAATGATAAACTGGAAAACATTGGGTACTCAAGACACAAGTCTTTCCTTAATCTACATTAGTGTAAATAAGTGTATTTTATCATATAAAACTATATCTGTTTCAGCATGCATGATGTTCAAACAACAAATAACGACAATGTCAAAGATATTTAACATACATTATATGTCTTAATCATGCATTGTATCAATACTCTTAACATAGACATATATTCAGAGTTCAATAGTTATTTACACAAATACTGTTCTATTTTAAGCCATTGTACATCTCTGCATTAATGCATCTTTATTACGACATTTATTGTTTAAATTATACTTCAATTCAGTGATCTTGAGGACTAATTAAGTACAATTCGGTGTTAATTGGTAAAGATCATAGTAAAGCATTTCTTTTGTCTGATTCATGTAGATCAACTGTAATACACTCAGCACCAGCGTAGACGCGGACCTCATAAAGGACACAATCGATCCCGATTAGAATGGGGGACTCAATGAGCTAGGTTGTTGGATTACCTAACAACTCATAAAAGCCTAACACCAATACGATGTCGGTTTGTACCCTGCTTTACAAATTTCAAAAAAGGGTGCACTCGACTCGCAGCCGCAAATTGATATAATTTACCACTTGCTTGGCCATGGTCGGTGGTTCTGTCCGGGTACTCCGGCTTCCTCCACCACTAAGACTGGTGGCCATGAGTTAGCTGAAATATTGCTGAGAATGGCGTTAAATCTAAAAAATCTCCCAAAATCAACCGATTAGAACGACGTTTTGTCTGCTCTTTTCAGGCCATTGTCAGTTGTCTTACACATTACAGGATACAAACATTATACCTATGTTGTAGATAGATATAACGCCAATTTGCACTCGCTAGCAAAGCTTGATTTCTCTCTCCCTGTTTCTAGCGCTTGTGTGATAAGTCGTGAAAAAAGAATGGACCGGATATTGTTTATGACCAGCGGGAAACATTCGTAGTCATTTGTAACAAATATTCCTCAACGGTTAACAAAGTATTTCTCTGTAATAAAGGAAATTAAGACGGTGACTATAATTTGACTAAAATAATGTCGATTATTTCGCTGTTTCGCGTAGGTGAATGAGTTAAGGTCTTTAACGACACTTTTGGCATTGTCTATCCTGCTTTGATTTACAACGTCTGATGACCCCATTGATATCTTCAACTTTGTCTTGCAGCATAATTTTAGGTCTATCATTTCGGTCAGTTTTCTTTTTTGAGAAACCGGAGTACTCGTAGAGAAAATCATCGTCCGGTCGCAAGTCGTTGAAAAATGTATCATATAAAGTTGTATCGAGTAAACCTTGCCATGAGCGGGATTCCAACTCATAGCGTTAGTGTTGATAGGCACTGGTTGTACTTGTAGTTGGAAATCCAAGTACCAAATGATCATGATAACAACGGCCCTTGGTCCCTATTGACGAACATATAATGTCAAATGTTTACCCAACAAGGTGTTATGACTCGTGTCAGAGATTACATGTCATAATAAGACACGAACATCACAATGACATATATGCCTTTGCTTTCTTATTATGTTGAGAAAGTAAAAAATCAACGGAGCGATAAGTGTATCAGAAATAATGTGTTCCATACAAACAGCCATTAACCCTATTAATTTTATTTTGTTATTGTCTTCTGGAGAATGTAACACAGTGTTGTGGACTGGGCATTTCATCTAAGACTACTTTAATCATTTTTAATGGATTTCCTATAATGCATAATTTTAATTTCGATTAAAACCATGTTTTTTTTTTGTTTAAATTAATTATCAGAAGGTTAAGGGCTGTTTGAAATTAATGCATACCGTTTCGCGTCATAAATTTTTAGCCATGAAATGTGGTTATTTTATTTAGTTTGGAATGCAAATAAGTTAGTCATATCATCGAAGAAAAACTTCAAGATAATGTAGTTATTAAAAGGAAATAAACGTTAGAGAACATCGAAAGGACAATCAGGAATGATAAACTGGAAAACATTGGGTACTCAAGACACAAGTCTTTCCTTAATCTACATTAGTGTAAAGAAGTGTATTTTATCATATAAAACTATATCTGTTTCAGCATGCATGATGCTCAAACAACAAATAACAACAATGTCAAAGATATTTAACATACATTATATGTCGTAATCATGCATTGTATCAATACTCTTAACATAGACATATATTCAGAGTTCAATAGTTATTTACACAAATACTGTTCTATTTTAAGCCATTGCACATTTCTGCATTAATCCATCTTTATTACGACATTTATTGTTTAAATTATACTTCAATTAAGTGATCTTGAGTACTAATTAAGTACAATTCGGTGTTAATTGGCAAAGGTCATAGTAAAGTATTTCTTTTGTCTGATTCATGTAGATCGACTGTAATACACTCAACACCAGCGTAGACGCGGACCTCATAAAGGACACCATCGATACCGATTATAATGGGGGACTCAATGAGCTAGGTTGTTGGATTACATAACAACTCATAAAAGCCTATCATCAATACGATGTCGGTTCGTACCCAGCTTTGCAAATTACAAAAAAGGTGCACTCGACTCGCAGCCGCAAATTGATAAAATATGCCACTTGCTTGCCCATGGTCGGTGGTTCTCTCCCGATACTCCAGCTTCTTCCACCACTAAGACTGGTGGCCATGAGTTAGCTGAAATATTGCTGAGAATGGCGTTAAACATAAAAAATCTCCCAAAATCAACCGATTATAACCACGTTTGTTCTGCTCTTTTCAGGCCATTGTCAGTTGTCTTACACATTACAGGATACAAATATTATACCTATGTTGTAGATAGATATAAAGCCAATTTGCACTCGCTAGCAAACCTTGATTTATCTCTCCCTGTTTCTAGCGCTTGCGTGATAAGTCGTGAAAAAAGAATTGACCGGATATTGTTTATGACAAGCGGGAAACATTCGTAGTCATTTATAGCAAATATTCCTAAACGGTTCACAAAGTATTTCTCTGTAATAAAGGAAATTAAGACAGTGACTATAATTTGACTAAAATAATGTCGCTTATTTCGCTGTTTCGCTTAGGTGAATGAGTTAAGGTCTTTAACGACACTTTTGGCATTGTCTATCCTGCTTTGATTTACAACGTCTGATGACCCCATTGATATCTTCAACTTTGTCTTTCAGCATAATTTCAGTTCTATCATTTCGGTCAGTTTTATTGTTTGGAGAAACCGGAGTACTCGTAGAGAAAACCATCTTCTGGTCGCAAGTCGCTGAAAAATGTATCATGTAAAGCTGTATCGAGTAAACCTTGCCATGAGCGGGATTCGAACTCATAGCGTTACTGTTGATAGGCACTGGTTGTACTTGTAGTTGGAAATCCAACTACCAAATGATCAGGATAACAACGGCCCCTTGGTCCCTATTGACGGACATATAATGTCAAATGTTTACCCAACAAGGTGTTATGACTCGTGTGAAAGATTACATGTCATAATAAGACACGAACATCACAATGACATATATGCCTTTGCTTTCTTATTATGTTGAGAAAGCAAAAAAATCAACGGAGCGATAAGTGTATCACAAATAATGTGTTCCATACAAACAGCCATTAACCCTATTAATTTTATTTTGTTATTGTCTTCTGGAGAATGTAACACAGTGTTGTATACTGGGCATTTCATCTAAGACTACTTTAATCATTTTTAATTGATTTCCTATAATGCATAATTTTAATTTCGATTAAAACCATGGTTTTTTTGTTTTGAAATTAATTATCAGAGGGTTAAGGGCTGTTTGAAATTAATGCATACCGTTTCGCGTCATTAATTTTTAGCCATGAAATGTGGTTAGCTTATTTAGTTTGAAATGCAAATAAGTTATTCATATCATCGAAGAAAAACATCAAGATAATGTAGTTATTAAAAGGGAATAAACGTTAAAGAACATCGAAAGGACAATCAGGAATGAGAAACTGGCAACAATGGGTACTCAAGACACAAGTCTTTCCTTAATCTACATTAGTGTAAATCAGTGTATTTTATCATATACAACTATATCTGTTTCAGCATGCATGATGCTCAAACAACAAATAACAACAATGTCAAAGATATTTAACATACATTATATGTCTTAATCATGCATTGTATCAATACTCTTAACATAGACATATATTCAGAGTTCAATAGTTATTTACACAAATACTGTTCTATTTTAAGCCATTGCACATTTCTGCATTAATCCATCTTTATTACGACATTTATTGTTTAAATTATACTTCAATTAAGTGATCTTGAGTACTAATTAAGTACAATTCGGTGTTAATTGGTAAAGGTCATAGTAAAGTATTTCTTTTGTCTGATTCATGTAGATCGACTGTAATACACTCAACACTAGCGTAGACGCGGACCTCATAAAGGAAACCATCGATACCGATTATAATGGGGGACTCAATGAGCTAGGTTGTTGGATTACCTAACAACTCATAAAAGCCTATCATCAATACGATGTCGGTTCGTACCCTGCTTTGCAAATTACAAAAAAGGTGCACTCGACTCGCAGCCGCAAATTGATAAAATATGCCACTTGCTTGGCCATGGTCGGTGGTTCTCTCCGGGTACTCCGGCTTCTTCCACCACTAAGACTGGTGGCCATGAGTTAGCTGAAATATTGCTGAGAATGGCGTTAAAGATAAAAAATCTCCCAAAATCAACCGATTATAACGAAGTTTGTTCTGCTCTTTTCAGGCCACTGTCAGTTGTCTTACACATTACAGGATACAAATATTATAAATATGTTGTAGATAGATATAAAGCCAATTTGCACTCGCTAGCAAACCTTGATTTATCTCTCCCTGTTTCTAGCGCTTGCGTGATAAGTCGTGAAAAAAGAATTGACCGGATATTGTTTATGACAAGCGGGAAACATTCGTAGTCATTTATAGCAAATATTCCTAAAC
This sequence comes from Gigantidas platifrons, assembly GCA_002080005.1. Lineage (NCBI taxonomy): Eukaryota > Metazoa > Mollusca > Bivalvia > Mytilida > Modiolidae > Gigantidas > Gigantidas platifrons. The sequence continues at coordinate 14,329 of MJUT01059676.1, forward strand.
GGTTCACAAAGTATTTCTCTGTAATAAAGGAAATTAAGACAGTGACTATAATTTGACTAAAATAATGTCGCTTATTTCGCTGTTTCGCTTAGGTGAATGAGTTAAGGTCTTTAACGACACTTTTGGCATTGTCTATCCTGCTTTGATTTACAACGTCTGATGACCCCATTGATATCTTCAACTTTGTCTTTCAGCATAATTTCAGTTCTATCATTTCGGTCAGTTTTATTGTTTGGAGAAACCGGAGTACTCGTAGAGAAAACCATCTCCTGGTCGCAAGTCGTTGAAAAATGTATCATATAAAGTTGTATCGAGTAAACCTTGCCATGAGCGGGATTCGAACTCATAGCGTTAGTGTTGATAGGCACTGGTTGTACTTGTAGTTGGAAATCCAACTACCAAATGATCATGATAACAACGGCCCTTGGTCCCTATTGACGAACATATAATGTCAAATGTTTACCCAACAAGGTGTTATGACTCGTGTGAAAGATAACATGTCATAATAAGACACGAACATCACAATGACATATATGCCTTTGCTTTCTTATTATGTTGAGAAAGCAAAAATTCAACGGAGCGATAAGTGTATCACACATAATGTGTTCCATACAAACAGCCATTAACCCTATTAATTTTATTTTGTTATTGTCTTCTGGAGAATGTAATACAGTGTTGTGGGCTGGGCATTTCATCTAAGACTACTTTAATCATTTTTAATGGATTTCCTATAATGCATAATTTTAATTTCGATTAAAACCATGTTTTGTTTTGTTTTTAAATTAATTATCAGAGGGTTAAGGGCTGTTTGAAATTAATGCATACCGTTTCGCGTCATTAATTTTTAGCAATGCAATGTGGTTAGCTTATTTAGTTTGGAATGCAAATAAGTTATTCATATCATCGAAGAAAAACTTCAAGATAATGTAGTTATTAAAAGGGAATAAACGTTAGAGAACATCGAAAGGCCAATCAGGAATGAGAAACTGGCAGCATTGGGTACTCAAGACACACGTCTTTCCTTAATCTACATTAGTGTAAATAAGTGTATTTTATCATATAAAACTATATCTGTTTCAGCATGCATGATGCTCAAACAACAAATAACAACAATGTCAAAGATATTTAACAGTTCAATAGTTATTTACACAAATACTGTTCTATTTTAAGCCATTGCACATTTCTGCATTAATCCATCTTTATTACGACATTTTTGTTTAAATTATACTTCAATTAAGTGATCTTGAGTACTAATTAAGTACAATTCGGTGTTAATTGGTAAAGGTCATTGTAAAGCATTTCTTTTGTCTGATTCATGTAGATCGACTGTAGTACAATTAGCACCAGCGTAGACGCGAACCTCATAAAGGACACCATCGATCCCGATTAGAATGGGGGACTCAATGAACTAGGTTATTGAAGTGCCTGTAGCAAGCCGGGAAATTGAAGGTTCGTGCATTGTGTGCTATGGGTCTCCATTTTGCCTCTTGTAGCGATTTTCACATTATATCCTGGAACTGTTTCGACAGTGTAGTATTTTAATTTTTTCATTAAGTTTCAAATGCATTAGCAGATAGTCTGTTAAGTACATACTATGCAAACTTTGAAGCTTTTAAAATGGTGGTTCTATCCGTCATTATATTGTAGATCCTGAGTTTGGTGGATTAGTGGCTGTGTTTTTTTTCCAGATGTTCTAGTCAATATATAATGATTCTTATTGCAATATAAACCAATAAACAGCAAGATATAACCTCTACAAAATCAGGGAGCTCTGTCCATGCATCCTTTGATCAATTAATGTGATAATGAAATCAATTACATGTATGATAACAGTATCGCGATATTCTATGGAAGACATGTTGGAGCAATGCAATTACGTATGTTTTTCAATGATTAGCTCAGATCTAAAGATTTCCGGGTTCCTTGTTACGTACCTGATATAAATTGACCCAATCCGTTGCATTCTTGTATTAATTAAATATGTTCTGTATTCATTAACATTTTATATTCAGGTTCAACCAATCTTAGACTTTCCGGTGGATCTCATACAATGGAAGGCAGAATTGAAGTAGCAGTCAATGGATCGTGGTCAACTATATGTGATGACAATTGGAATGATATTGACGCAACAACTGCATGTAGAATGCTGTCACCATATCCACTGAATAAGTAAACATTTATTGCAATGTCTAGATAATGGGCTATGGTTATAGTGATGGTGCTTAACTCCACTTTCAAAAATATTTCAGCTATATCTTTGAAGTCTATTCATGAAGGAAACCATAGTACACGGAGAAAACCATCAACCTGCCTCTAGTTACTGACAAACTTTATCAAATAATGTTGTATCGAGTACACCTCATCATTAGCGGCATTCGCACTCACAACGTTAGTGGTAATAGGCATTAATTGCATAGGTACGTGTAGCTCCACGACGGTCTCGTTAATGGGGACAAACTATGACTGCATAGCTATTTTTAAATCGTATTGTCATATACTATCGCAATGGTTGAAATACTTAATGCTGAAATATGTGGAAGAAGGTAGTAGAAATGTGAGAGAGTCATCATAATTCAAAATATGCCAGATGTTGAAAATGTTAGTTATTTATCACATTATAGTAAATCATGTTCTTTGTGTGAGTGATATTTTTCAACCACCTCATTTCGATGAGATGATAATTGTGTAGTAGACCAATACGCATTGATGAATTTTCATAGTGTTAGGACCGTGAGAAAACAATCCACTGATAACCAAATCAATTCACTTGCGCGCATCATGGTTATGTCGAGAAATCCAGTCTATGTCCGTATTCCCTAATGATACTTAGACCAAGGTATAGTCTTTCATCTCAAACCAACGATATAACACACCCGAATCGATCAGGTTAACCATTATCTTCCTTAACAAAGTGTTAATTTATTGATATTGCTTAAATTTGTCAACGTTTTAACCATTTTTGTCTAAGATATTATTTGTATCACCTAACCCATATTAGGTGCTATATCAGACCTGCTAATTTTTATTCCCCTTCACCTTGTGGTTATGAAACATAGCATGAGGGTGGTACATTTTTCTCCTTGTAACATCGCTCTAACCTATAATCATGTTCCTCTTGCATGTACAAGGATAATTCAATATTAATTAAAGCACCAATTTATTTGACTAACTGAAATGATGTCAAAAGTAAAATGTTAGAAAATGTGTACTAACGAGTTAGGTTAATAACTTTGTTCTGCATTATTATAGATTGGTGGTTGGTAAACGTTTCACCAACAGTTACTTTGGAAAAGGTACAGGGAAAGCGCTGTTATCCGATTTTAAATGCAGAAGTAGATTTGCTGCATTGTTCCTTACACGAAGGTGGGCGGCCATATTGTGATCAATCCCATGATGAGTATTTAATTTGATGAAAAATACACCTGGCCTGAAGTGGCATTATTATGTTACGTTCCCGAATAAACATATCACTCTAATGGTGTTTATTATTCTCTATCAAGCTATAATGCCACAATCTAAGAAGATTTGTATATTTCAGACCATTTGCATTACTGATATCATTTCATCACTGAGCGATTAGAGTTCAATATGTTATCAGAACAAGTCTAGCTTGACATTGTCACTTGCTATTTGAGCCCAAGCTAGTATGAACTGTTGGTAGGATGAAACAATATACGAATTGAGATGTAACACTAATATGAACTGTTGGTAGGATACAACAAAAAAGAATTCAGATTTAACTAAAATGAACTGTTGGTATAAAAACAATAGCAGAATTCGGACACTAATATGAACTGTTGGTAGGATAAAACAATAGAAACAATCATATGTAACACTAATATGAACTGTTTGTAGAATAACACAATAGGCGAATTCAGATGTAACACTAATATGAACTGTTGGTAGGATAAAACAATAGGCAAATTGAGATGTAACACTAATATGAACTGTTGGTAGGATAAAACAATAGGCAAATTGAGATGTAACACTAATATGAACTGTTGGTAGGATAAAACAATCAAATAATTCAGATTTAACTAACATGAACTGTTGGTATAAACAACAATAGCAGAATTCTGAAATTAATATGAACTGTTGGTAGGATAAAACGATAGAATAATTCAGATGTAACACTAATATGAACTGTTGGTAGGATAGAACAATAGAATAATTCAGATATAGCACTAATATGAACTGTTGGTAGGATAAAACAATAGAAGAATTCAGATGTAGCCCTAATATGAACTGTTGGTAGGATAAAACAATAGAAGAATTCAGATGTAACACTAATATGAACTGTTGGTAGGATAAAACAATAGAATAATTCAGATGTAGCACTAATATGAACTGTTGGTAGGTTAGAACAATAGAATAATTCAGATGTAACACTAATATGAACTGTTGGTAGGATAAAACAATAAAACATTTCAGATGTAACACTAATATCAACAGTTGGTAGCATATAACAATAAAAGAATCCAGATGTAACACTAGTATGAACTGTTGGTAGGATGAAATAACATAATAATTCAGATGTTGCACTAATATGAACTGTTGGTAGGATAAAACAATAGAAGAATTCAGCTGAAACACTAATATGAACTGTTGGTAGGATGAAACAGTATGCGAATTCAGATGTAACACTAATATGAACTGTTGGTAGGATAAACCAATAAAATAATTCAGATTTAACTAACATGAACAATTGGTATAAAAAAACAATAGAAGAATCCAGACACTAATATGAACTGTTGGTAGAATAGAACAATATAATAATTCAGATGTAACACTAATATCAACTGTTGGTAGGATAAAACAATAGAAGAATTCAAATATAACACTAATATGAATTGTTGGTAGGATAAAACAATAAGCGAATTCAGATGTAACAATAATATGAACTGTTGGTATGATAAAACAATAGGATAATTCAGATGTAACACTAATATGAACTGTTGGTAGGATAAAACAATAAAA
>MJUT01059677.1:13661-24168 GCA_002080005.1 Gigantidas platifrons
ATAAGATAAGATAAGATAAGAAAACTTTATTTTGATTCGGCACATAATAAAACAGTACAAAATAAGCTCTAAGGAGCTTTTTACCGAATATACATTAACAATAACACAACACAAGTCACATGCAAAGTTACAACATAAAATAAGCCAAGACATACTGGCAAAAAAAAAACACAAAAAAACATTTAGAGATTGGAAAAGCGCAATGGTCGCGAAAGGTGGGGATATCTAACAGTCATGCTAATTCGGAGAGACAGATCCGCGACAGCAAAAGCTAAAATATTTCTTCCGACTGTTGCAAAGAAATACATTTAATAATATAAAGGGCTAAGAAAGATTATGAAGATTTTTAATACAACACAATGGTGTCGCCCTTCTTTCTATTATTGATGTCATAATATTGATTGATTATTGCTTACTGTCGAGAGAGCAGTATTTCAGCTATGTTAAGGACGAGATCAAGATCAACAATATATAAATTCCAGACATAAAAAAGAAGGAGGAATGGAGCAACGGCCTTTTACTACCATTGTATAAATATGGAGATTTGGGTAGGAACAACATCATATGATAAAGTTTGCCAGTGACTTACGGCAGGTCGGTGGTTTTCTCCAGGTCCTCTGGTTTCCTCAACCAATTACACTGACCGCAACGATATAACTGAGCTATTGTTGAAAGTGGCGATAAACAACATATCTATATGATAATATTCCATATTATTTGCTCTTGCTTGTAGTTCTATTTCATCTTTATTTGGAGTAGTACTCTTTTCTTGACTTAGCACCTCCTCCATGGCTTTAAATATAAATACACAATTGGAATACAGTCATTCATGCTATATTATATAGACTTGTGATATACATAAAGATTTAAACTTGTCAGATCAGAGATTGAAAATATTTGACAATGTTTTTTGTTTTTTTTTCTAAAGATTTTAATGCTTATATATGTTACAGTAAATTTGTAAAACCAGTAATTTTGCAAACTTACTAAACAGGTCAGTAATTTTATAAAATTACTGAAATAAACGATTAATTTTACAAAATTACTGAAAATGTCAACATTTATTTGATAAATTTACTGATTGGATTGATTATAGTTTAAATTAAAGGAATTCATGTCAGGTGATAAATAAATACATGTACATGTGTTTAGGGCATGTACATGAATAAAGCTCTCAATAGTGAACACATTTTATTGAAACGATGTCAACTTTTTTTTTCATAACAAATAGTCAGTCAGTTTGTAAAATGGCTCAAGCGCAGATGTGTTTTAGTGCTGAACAAAATTATACCCAAAAACTTGGGGAATTGATACGAGAGAAAACAGAATGTAACATATGGTACAGGGAAAAGTACGAGGAAATAATTCACCTCATATCAACAGAACGAAAGAATGAAGACAAAGCCAATTTCTACTACTACATAATCAAAAAGTAAGTTAACTACTCAAGAGTCTTCAATCCCGAATAATATATCTGTTATATATCTGCAATATTCATAACACAAAAATGGAGGTTAAATAACCAGCCGATGCAATACTTATTTACTTCTTAAAGAAGAAAATTATTAATACTGTTAGTCTTCTTCAAGTATTAACAAGGTATACTGTATAGACCACACAGTACGCTACACTACATTATTAGCTTACTTCTAACCCTAACTATAATCCTAACCCTAACCCTAACCTTGAGGTATTAAAGCAGAGAACAGAACTCACGAACATCAAAATGGGTCATTTTACATATACATTATATGAAATATAACAGTACACATTAAAATATTTTTTCGAAGGCTAAGATAATTACTTTTATAAAGACATGCATATTTATCCGTTTTTATTTTTATAATTGTAATGACAAAATTGCATGTCTTTCTAAAAGTAATTTTCTTATCCTTTGACCTTAAACAATTATAATAAGGGATATCTTTATCAATTTTAAAGTATTTTAAACTTCAATATTTCTTTCATAAGTATGTGAACAATACAAGTGTTTCTGTTGTAAATTTCAAAGCTAACACTACAAAGTCAAGAGATTCTGAACAGACCAGTTTTTGTGCTAGATATTCTGAAAAGAGTCTGAAAATTCTGAAAATTACTAAAGATTCTGAACAGATTCTGAACATTGCTGAAAATTCTGAACAGATTCTGAAAATTACTCAAAATTCTGAACAGATTCTGAACATTACTGTGAAAATATTTAACAGATTAAAAAAAATAATGACATGAAATTTGTTTCAAATGATTTATTTTTTCTAATGTAATTAATTTATACATATAAAGCCTAACCTTTTTTTTTTTATTCTGTGCATAATTTTCCAATTTTATTCTCAATGAAAACATTCATCTGAAAATATTATACTTATAGCTTATGAAATACAAAGGTAAGTCACCTGTGAGTGATGGTTTTACCTGTACATATAGGTAATTAGTCATTTCCTGTTGTATATCGGAACCACAGGTGATACTGTGGAGATGGGTACTATTTATAAATTTGTCATTTTCTTCATTTCAATTTTTCTTCATATATACATGTGTATGTTTTTCTTAATTACAAAAAAATATACATTATTTCATTTCTCATTAAATTTACCATTTCAATTTTTCTTCCTAACTAAATATATTTTACTTCATTTTCATTACATTTTAATTAAATATAGCATGTAATATTTCACATAGTAATGCAGGTCTGAAAAGTAAAATTTATTATATAAAAAAACTAAACTAAACTAAAAAAACAATCTAAAAATATAAGAATAAGTCTGTTAAAATTTAACAACCTGAGGAAAAAATAATTAAACTTTGTAAAAGGTCTCAAAAGTGAAATTTATAATAAAAAAAAAAACAGAACACAATTTAAAAATGTATGAATAAGTCTGTTAAAATCTAGCAACTTGAAAAAAAAAATAGACTTTTGTCAAAATTCATATATTAAATGAAAATGTAATATTTTAAATAAACCATCTTTCTAAAATGTATGAATTTGAAATATTATATGATACTCATGTAATTAAGCAATTTTCTGAAAATCTAAATTCAAAAGTTTTTAATAATATTTATTTATAAATTTAGAATTATCATAATTTTGAAGAGTATTTTTTAATTGTGATTGTGCATACTGATTGTTTTTGGTTAAATTGATAAACTATGATACAAAAAATATCTGGGCTTATAATATGCTAATTTATATATCCAGCTGTCTAATTTTTTTCCAATATGGGAATTCTTGAACTTGTACATGTACTTGTATTAAAAAAAATGTACAAGTATTGTTATTTTCCCCCAAAAAAGTTGAACTCTAGGATTATGATTCTTTTTTTTCTGTTCTGATGTGGAGTTTTAATGAAATTGTGCTTTTATTTAAAGAATCATAATTAATTGTCCAAATACATATTTGGCATTTTTTTTATAGAGGAAAACCCATTATAGTTTAGTTATTGCACAATAAACAAACGTCTCTGCTATGCACATCTACAAAATTTATCATAATTCTTAAAGTTCATTAAACTTAATTACATTTAGTTATGCAACAATACTAAAACATTCTTATAAAAATCACATACAGTATATGTACTAATTAGTTCTCGGGTAAAATACAAGTAACAATACTGATTATACTGATTGACTTTGTAGTGTATGTCATTCAGGTATTGAAATATACGATCTACCTCTCTTAATATTGCCTTACTCAATAAGATAAGCTGTTCTAAACCAATTTTGATCGATTTCACATTAAATTGATTTTTTTTTTAAATTGACATAATGGACGTCTAGTTTAAATTCACATTACAATTTTTAATATTTATCCCTATAATTGTATGTATGTATATTTAAAATATGAACTGGTTATTTTTTTATTAACAGTTCTAGTCTATGATTAATGAGCATCTGGGAAATGTTTTAACTAAACCCATACGTCTTTAAATACACGATGTTTCTTGTCTATCAGTTCAATATTCATTTTTTTCACCAAAATGTAAATTGCAATATAAATTATATTTTTTCTAAATGGATGGTAAATTCATAACTTAAGCCGACAGAGAAAGAGAAAGAGGGTATATATGGTATCACAGGTCAGGTTCCCAGTCCAATGTATTGATGAAATCTATAAGTAAATTAATTATTATTTCAAATTACAGTAACAATAAATGCAAATAAAGTATAAATATTTCACAAAATCTTGATATTTTGAAATGGTTATAAGAAATATGTGAAGATAACAAAGGACCAACCAAAAGCTGCAACTTGAAGAAGGACAGACAACACAATAGTCAAAAGAAAAAGGACAAAAGAACAAACAATGACCTACAAGACACTACCCAGATAACTACAGATTGAGCAAAACGAACCTCCACTAATAGCAGACAAAAGGTGGTATGATCAAAATAAATATGACGATAAGACAAATAATACAACACGTTTCTAAACAATATAAACATATCAAAACATTATGGCTGTAGTGCAAAGCAAGACTGAAAAGGTTATAGCACGAAACAGGGCATACTATTAGGATCATAATACGAGAAATCAGTTCGGGCCTACTGATAGCTTATTTCTTAAGCCCTCTGACATTTTAGCGGACAATTTCATTTCGTTCCGACAAGCGGTCAGATTGAATTCAATTTGTGATGGTCAGGGGTTTCAGAAGTGTGGCTGTTCCGGCAAAAATCGTTGTGAGCAAAATGGATGTGCATGTCGTAAAGCGAGCAAGTTATGCAACAGTAGATGTCACCAAACCTGTCTTGTAAAAATAAATGATCATAATATTACTATTTCATTTTTTGAGTGATGTAAGATTGTGTGTGTCATACAGTTTTTGAAACTTTAATAAATAATTTTAAACTGACATCGTATTGATCCAATGTCAAGATAAGCAGGAAACAAATAAGTCATTGAATGAAAAAATACATGAACAAGCTCAAAACCATAAGCTTATGTTGCATTTTTAGTATTGCTTCATATAGTATTAGCGAATTAATGTTAATATTATTCTTTATTCTTGTTGTTCGAATGTTAAAGCAAGTAAATACTTTTCAGTAATTTTGTCCAATTCCAAATTAAAATTTCAGTAATTTTGTAAAATTCCTGAATTTTTTTGTGATTTTACAAAATTACTAAAGTGGCCAGTAATATTGCATTATTACTGAAAATATCAGTAATTTTACAAATTACTAATTATACGACAACAAACGAAATTTGTTACCATGATATACACTTAAGCTTTCCATTTCTCGTTTTGGAATAATAGAACCATTTTGGAATTTGAAATCACGACTTCCGGAAAATAATTCATACGAATTTTCAGGAAAGGTACTATGTTAAAAATATGCAATATGCATAGCATAAAATTGGAGGTTAAATAACCAGCCGATACAATACTTATTTACTTCTTGAAGAAGAAAATTATTAATGCTGTTAGTCTTCTTCAAGTATTAACAAAGTATACTGAATAGACCGCACAGTACGCTACAGTACATTATTAGCATACTTCTAACCCTAACCATAACTCTAACCCTAACTCTAACCGTGAGATATTAAAGCAGAGAACAGAACTGACGAACATCAAAAAGGGTCATTTTATATATATATCAAATATAATTCAGATTGACCAAAAATTAAGACAATCACATAAACCATGACAATATGGCGTCTCATGTCTCATTGTTCCGAACGTATTTAGTTTCCGAAGTACATCTCTTTCTTATGAAGCTAATAATGTACTGTAGCGTACTGTGCGGTCTATTCAGTATACTTTGTTAATACTTGAAGAAGACTAACAGCATTAATAATTTTCTTCTTCAAGAAGTAAATAAGTATAGGATAGGGTGAAATAACATAAATATATCTGAGCGGGTCATGAAGAACAGTAACATTTTCCTAAAAGGTAGGTATAAATTCACAAATTTGGTTGGTTTGGTTTATGGTGTTTAACGCCACTTTCAGCAATATTTCAGTTATATCGTGGCGGTCAGTTTTATTGGTGGAGGAAACGGAGTACCCGGAAAAAACCACAGACATGTCGCAAGTCACTGACAAGCTTTTATCACATAATGTTATATGGAGTACACCTCGCCATGAATGGGGTTCGAACTCGCAACTTTAGTAGTGATCGGCATAGTATTTGGTAAAATATATATATATATGACTTGGGCATACATCCATATCTATGAGTCTGAAATGTACAATCTGATGCGCCTGAAATTAAAAGGTTTGACATCATCAGCCAAAATCAGTTAAATTAAACCAAGAGAACAAGTTGATGTCCAACGCATTTTCATACTCGAAACATATAATTTTTAAATGAGAAGGTAGCGATACTTTTGATAATCAAAGTAGCCGTATGTATGTAAAATGCAAAATTTGGTGCGATTCTCCGGGAAAATAATATTTGTACAAAATTTTAAGTAGCAGAGATACAGTAAAACTACAGTGGACTTTTGCAGATTTTGTTAATGATATTGGATGTTTTTTGGCATGAAGATGCATGCAAACGGTTATTTTGGTCTTCCTGTTTCAAGAATTGTTTGCTTACATAAAACAATGCATGTATCATTGTTAGGTAAAGAATTGTTAATGTCTTGTAAAGTGTATAGACGTATTACGTCTTAGTGAATTACATTACCTTTATTCAAAATGGGTTTTTCTAACCAGTTTTGGTGTATGCATAAAGGGCGAAAAGCTTAAGGAATAAGAATTAAACCGTGCAATATTACATTCATTTGTCTCTACAGCACCATTGGAGATTTGAGGTGAGAATCATACCAGCTGTATGTTGTATATAGTTGAGAAAAAAAGAAAAAAAAGGTTAATGCAGCCTCTATATACTAGAGCCAGTCACGAGCCTGGATAAATGCAGAGTGGTCTTGACAAAAACGGATTGAACGTGTACATTGAGTCCAACCAATCACATCACTAGAAATGAGATGATGGAATCCAGTATCCACCATCCAATCAGAAACCAGGAATAAGAACCAATCAGAAGAGGGGTGACTTCTTTTACGTCCGCGTTCCAACTATAGATACAGTGAGAGAATCATCATTGGCATTCTGGATTTTTTGACAGATCATGACCATGCAACGTGAACATCATCAAGCTCTGACCAAGAATTACGTTCTGTTGGTGAACGAGACGCCAGTGGGTGAAGTTCTGGACGAATAGATTCAAAACAAAATCCTGGACCATGAAATGAGAGAGTTTATTTGCCATCATCCTACCCGGGGGCGTACCCATGCCTTGATGGGAATATTACCAAGGAGAGGTCCAGAAGCTTTCCATGTTTTTTGCTGTGCTTTGCTGTCCTTGAAGAGAGACGATTTGGTAAAGGTGCTTACCAACCCAGACACAGAAGACGTGGAAATGGGTTTCCCGGAACAGTCGATGCAGATGCCTACCAACACGGACACAGAAGACATGGAAATGTGTTTTCCGGAGCAGTCGAGTTTTCCTTTGGGAGGAAACCTATACCTTATTGCAGAACAAGACGGAATCCTGCTGACTGACAAGAATACCATGAGTGATATTTACTTTCCACTAGTACGTTGAGTATAACTGCAGTCTACTTGGGGCGACATAGACGATGCTGTACATTATTTGGAACACAACATATATACTTCCTTAAATGTCCACCTTGGAGCTAACGTGTTCGTGACGGCAGAGAGTCCAGTGTTACATTTAGACATTCGTCATTATCATTGGATGAATAACAAACGACATCCCTCATCCCATTGGGTCTCCTTTGATTTCGACCAATACCAGAAGTTGAAAGATGCCAATCGAGTGCTGCCTGATATCGTTCCAGACCTCAAGAAGATATTACCATGACAGCAGACGCACCAGAATGTAGACAGTGCCATGTATTGCAGTGAATGTAATCATTGTTGTATATAGTTGAAGAAAAAAAAAAAAAAAAAATATCAAAAAAAGAAAGAAAGAAAAAAAAGGTTAATGCAGCTTCTATATAGAGCCAGTCATAAGACTGGATACATGCAGAGTGGCCTTTTGGATTGATAAAAAAAAACGAATTGAACGTGTCCAGCCAATCAACACCCAGGAAATCTGACCAATCAGAAGTCGCAATTTCCGGCCAATTAGCCAATCAGAAGCCAGGAAAAAGAACCAATGAGAAAACAGGATACAAAAAGAAACAACCAATCGACTCCATCGATACAAAGTCTTCATTCTATGAAAAAGCAGAGACAAGAGAGCAGAGACTCACACTTCATTCGACATGTCACGTAAATCAAAATCAAAAGACCTGACCAAAACATTGAACATTCCGTTCACCCTGACCCAAGAGGAAGCCTTAGCAGTCGCCAAACACCAGACGCAAGCATTGAACATTCCAGTCAAAGTACCCCTAGGAGGTGGAAGATATGCAGAACTGACGGAATGGAATGGCAGTAAGAGAGTGGATCTGAGATTTTGGAAAACCGATACGATTCCTACCAAAGTCGGTGTCAGCTTATCATTACCACAGTAGAAAGTCTTGCGCAGTGCTACGCAAGTGGTGGACGATTTGATCAGTCGAGTGAAAGACGGAGAACCCGTGGACTGGAGATATCACCTGGGAGAAGACGTCTACGTCATCATCAAAGCCCCTCAACTAACAATTCACATCAGGAAGTACTTCGTGCCTAATGGAGAATTGACATTGCATCCTTCCAAGAGAGGTGTGACCCTGAGACTTTACGAATGGAAAGAATTGAAAAAGACCATACTTTTATTTGAAGACAGAGAGCCAGAACTGAGGACAATGGATAATAAAGTGACTGGAGAAGATTAAATGAAAGAGACTGAGAAACAGAACTTGAACTTAATGTGAACAATAAAATATGAATCTTGATTTATGTGTTAGTCATAATTACACCCAAAGAGACTTCCTCCTCCTCCGTCCTCCTACCTCCCTCCCGCATGCCACCGCCACCACAACCGCCGCCGCCGATACCCTCCTTTTCCTCTGCCGCCCTCCTCCTCCTCCGCCGCAGCCACAATACACGAAAAAAGACAAAAATCTCAGACAAAATGAAACACAATATGAAAATATCACACATTAACGTAAACATCTATGACAAAACTGCAGCAATTCAACAAAATAGTGATTAAGATGTTGAATAAACACGAAAATTAGAGGAAGGAATCAAGAAACGTCGTTATAGATAGAAAGTTCACGAAACACTATAGCAAAAACGAACAATTAATGAATAAAACTTTAAAAGATCTCTGAAAATATAACAAAATGCAACGCGGACGTGATAGACTACTTGGAGTACTACATATCCGAAAACACCGTAGGTGAAAACCATTATTGAAATATATGAAAATAAAAGGGGCAGATAACCAGTGAAAGGGCTAGTTCCCGTAGCCATGCTACTGATAGGATGCGGACATCCTAGAGAACACCCCCATCTTCCAAGGGAATCCCTCGCATGCGCACACCCATGGGAACCCCGAAGGGTGTCACGTGACTGATGTCACTTCCGGTAGCCATGGAACTACTGTACTAGTCTTAGTACAAAATGTTCCTGTTGCGCATGCGCACATGATAACTTCCAGTTCCGGTCAGGTCCTCTTCCGGTCAGGGCCACTCCCGTCACATGACTTCCAGTAGCACCCCTTCGCACCCCCGCAAATATTGCTTGAGCTGTGCTGATATACTACTGTTCTGATTCTATATATTAAGATATATCAAAATATTATAACTGTAATTTATGTCACCTGGTGAAAAAGCATCTCATTTAATTTTACGCAACAAGCTTCAAGGTAGAATTTGTGCCTATCCCCCTAACGAATGTGACGTTTGAATACATCGGACTTCCATCTTCCGATATTTTTTTATTTCTTCCGCAGATGTACCTTTTTCAAAATGGGAAGATGCTGCTCCTATACGGAAAGAATGTGTACGAATGAACGATGTATCAACTCCGATAAACTTGAGGGCTTTTATTCAAAACCGCTGAAAATTGACATCGTGTCACTGGAGACCTGTCGAAATGTTAATAAAGGGGCCCAGGATGATTTTGTCGCAAACCGAGATACTTTTTCAACAACACGACCGCACATGTTGCGGTTCTGTCCTGCATTATTTGTCTATTGCTACCATGCCCGTGTTGGTCAGTTTTCGAAAAAAAATTCGACATCATTCTCATTTGCAATAGAGATATCCTTGATATGTATTACTTGGTGGGCTTGCCACCTTTTACTAAGAACCAATTCGCCAACCCTAAAAACCCACGAAACGTAAGTGAGAAAGCAGTCGAAAATAATGTTGCTTCGAAGATCGACGAGCAAATATATGGCAAAGCATTTATCTGTTTTTCACTTGTTATTTTGTACAATCATTTTGATTGGACGAATAGCTTTTGATATATTTGTTAAAATATTCTTTGGCATTCTGCCGTCAAATGCCACACGAGAAGGCCGGTTCGATTACCATGGTGGTTCATCCTGTGAGACATGTAAAGTTTTAGTTTTTTTTTTGTTTTTTTTTTGGTAATTTTTATTTAATTCATT
>MJUT01059679.1:0-18938 GCA_002080005.1 Gigantidas platifrons
TTCGATCCAATATAATAACAGATTTGAGATGTGTTTGTGGATATACCAGGGAGGACTCTTCCCACTTTCTCTTGAACTGTCGCTTATATATCGAACAGAGGACAGTTCTCTTTCATTTTTTGCACCACCATAATTTTCAGAGATAATATTATAATTTTACTATATGGAGATTCTAATAAAACCCAAGCCCAAAATATATTGTTATCGAAAGTAGTACAGACATTCATTTAGAACAGTAGGCGATTCACTGAAGGAACACAACCCCCCTCCCCCCACCATTTTACTTATCTGTTATTGTTTAATTTTGCTATACCATAAATGATTATACACTTATTATCCGTCATGCTCTCTGTCAGACCTATGTTTGTATGTTACTGGAGAGAACTTCATATAAGTTGTAAAACTTGTGTTCAATCCTATTGTATATATTTGACAATAAAATATGTTTAAATCAGGTTATCAAAGAACAGATTGCAGTATTCACATCAAATTATATATATAATTTAATTAATGCTCGGATCCCATTAGTACCAGGGGAGTATATAACGTGTACTCGGCAGACACTGATAAGATGGCGACGTTCGATTTTCTCCCTTGTTTGCAAGATTAACTTTTCTATTTATGATTAAGCAAGAAAAGACATTGTGCATTACGGTGCAAAAAATCCAAATAAACAACATTGTGTTTTTATAGAGGACAATTTGAAATACATTTATATAGTAGGAATATCACACAATTTATTCAAACCAGTTTAAATAGATCAATAATCGTAGATATAATTGACATAAATGTAAGGATAAATCGTTGCTAAATAAGATTATGTACTGTCTATATATTTACAAACTTTCAATTTCGATAAATCTGATTTTTTCGTTCGATCTCAACTTGACCCACACTATTTTAACATGGTGGTAATCGAATCAGCAATTTGATCTGTTAATACTTCTAAGTGTCAAACCACTAATTCAAAAGTAGTCCCTTTCACTTTGTAGTATTGTGAAAAATACTGAATGGAATGGAATAATTAAAATTTATAATTGAAGTTAAATATATAAGGATTATTTTGAGCCCAAATTTGATAGATTTAGTAGTATTTCTATTCCTCTATGGATGAATAGGTGCATGACTTATAAATACTGAATTTCCGGGTAATGGCGGAGCTATTTTTAGAGTAGGTTTTTTCTGTAGCCTGGGATTTCACTGCAAGACTTTAAACATGCTATGATATTTTGACAGACCGTAGAAGAATCATGTACGTGTCAGAGAACATGGTCTTGGAAAGGCTAAGCTTAAGATAAAATAGCCAGGTAGGCTTGAAAAAAAACACAAATTTAGTAGGAAATGCTAAAGAAATTAATTAGTGGTATCACACCTGTAATAGACCTTTTGCATATTCCCGATTTGATTCTAAAAATATATATTTCATACCTTTTCTAAGCGACGGACAAAATGTTACTGGATCTACCAAGAGCAATGGAAAAGACAATGAATTTGTGTATAATTTTCTCATAATTTGTAGATATTTGAACCTTTAAAAAAAAGTTTTTTTTAGAGCAAATAGAACATTCATTAGTTGTTAAACATTTACATTTTTAATCAGTTTACGGGAAAAACTATACAATTTTTATTGAACTTTGAATGAGAGAGAATAATTTTTCCCACCTTAAAGGGAAATAACTCCTGAAATGTACTTTTTTATAATGCGCAACGTATCCACCCGCACTTGCATACTATTTAGTTTTATATATTTATAGAAAGCAGCCTTGCAGTCTTAATGTATAGCATACTTACAAGTCACATGCAAACCATTATTCAAATCTATCCATGTTTACCCAAGTTATCGCGTAAACAAAACTCAATTCTCAAAATTGTTGATTTTTCAACCAAAAATTAAGATTTTCCCCCAAAACCCTTGCTTCAAATATTTCCATGTAAGAACCCATCCAAGATAATGATATTTACAAGCCACACGCCAAAACTTATTCAAATCTATCCATGTGTACTCAAGTTATCGCGTAAACAAGACACAATTCTCAAAATTGTTGATTTTTCAACCAAAAACTAAGATTTTCCCCCAAAACTATTGCTTTAAATATTTCCATTTAAGAACCCATCCAAGATAATGATATTTACAAGCCACACGCAAAAAAATATTCAAATCTATCCGTGTTTACTCAAGTTATCGCGTAAACAAGACACAATTCTCAAAATTGTTGATTTTTCAACCAAAAACTAAGATTCCCCCCCCCCAAACCCTTGCTTCATATATTTCCATGTTAGAATCCATCCAAGATAATGATATTTACAAGCCACATGCAAAAAATTATTAAAATCTATCATGCTTACTCAAGTTATCGCGTAAACAAGAAAGTGTGACGGATGGACAGTCAGACAGACAGACAGACAGACAGACGGCCGCTCTTACTATATCCCATCATCGCTTTCGCGGGGGGATAATAAATATAATGTAAAGTTCAATATAACCAGTGTTTTAGGTTATTGTAATAAAACACATTTATCAAAGCAAATGACAATTTAATAATCCTTGATGGTATAGTTTTTTTTAATTTGTCCTGTTGATTTTAAATGATACCACTTAAGGTATGTATAAGTTGAGGTGAAACGATATGAAATCCTCGGGATTTATCAAAGATTTCCATTATGAAAATGGAAGATTCAATGTTGATTTATTTTAAAACTTGCTTGCCCATGGTGGGTGGTTCTCTCCGAATACTCCGACTTCTTCCACCACTAAAACTGGTCGCCATGATATAGCTGAAATATTGCTGAAATATTGCACCAAAAAAATCAATCAATCAATCACTATTTAAAAACTAAACCAGATTTATAAATAAAACTCCACAATTATGCTCATTGTATACTAATATTATACCAGTTTATGTCAAAATGAAATGATATCACTTATAGTTCATTAATTATTTTGATTTAAATTTTAATAGACTAATGAAAAATTTCAAGGATTCCACACGTTTTCAAATCAAACAATTTGCTTATCAATTAAGATCATGGTTTCTGATTAGTCGATATCCTGTATCATATGAGCGATGATGCTTCTAAAAAGCCTCCTATTTCTGGCTTCAAATTAAATCTAAGACTGTTGCACATTCTGCTCCAGACTTTTCATCGAATGCAGTGACCTTAAGTTCAGTGTTGCCAAAAATCATATTTACACGAAAATGACGTATCTCCTTTGATGGGTCTTGTATGACGACCGTTAAGATTCCTAATTTTGTACAATCTTCTACATCTGTATATTGTGGACACTCTATTGTTGACTGAAATATAGGAAATACTATTTCACGTTGGAATGGTCTGATAGTTGTGAATTCGTCAGTAATTTTAGCTCCCAGCTCTACAACAGATTCTCTTTCTATGTAAATGTTAAAAAAATTCTTACACATTTTCATTCCATTTCTTACAACACACCGAACTGGTTCATGGATGTCTGGATTAAAATTAACCATGATGTCAACTCCGTAAGTATACCTGGCAATTCTGGCCGCTATGTAGTCAGGTTTATGTCCGAATAAGACTGCTCCTTTTAAAACCGCTAATTCTGTGTCTTCTGGAACTATCACACGGTAGTTTTTAAAGTATGATTTTATGTTGTCTTGAATTATTTTGCAGCCAGAAAATCCACCTACTAGGACGATCATTTCCAAGTTTGATCCTTTCATCTTCTTTAAAACGTCAGAAATTAGCTCAATAATTCTTTCTGATACCTTTCTGAAGATATCTATTATCAAGCTAGTATTAATTTTCATTTTGTCATGAAAAACTGTCAACTTATTTTTGTAAGGCGAAGACTGAACGACTTCTTCAAAATCTTCATTGAGATGTTTCTTACAAATTTCATCAAGCATAGACCGTGGAATGGACATCTTGACTGTGGACTCTTTATCTGTAGAAACGGTTCGTTTTAAAGCTTCAAATTCTCGGAATATATCGAGATAAGCTGACGGGTCTTCTTCTTTCATTGCATGCAGCATTGGTGCTCCTACAATTGTAACTAATATCTGATAGAACGCATTATCGGCTGATATTCCACCACAATCTCCGCCAGATGCACGACACAGTTCCTTCAACCTGCCATCACTTAATTTTTCGTGGACGGTAATGTCAGTTGTGCCTCCTGAAAATAAAACTCCATTTAAACATGATATAATTACTAGATTTTATTAGTACGTGGTGCTAAATCTTTTATCGTTGCGGTCAGCTTTATTGGTGGAGGAAACTGGAGTACCCGGAGAATATCACCGACCTGCCGCAAGTCACTGACAAAGTTTTACTTTCGTGCATTGTTATTTTTTTTCGTTGTTCTACTTTTCATTCTATTCATAATATTGAATAATAAACAATCATTTTAATTGATTTAAAGGAAATACAATTGCATTTGATTTTTAAAAGCACCGAGAGCACTGATGTTTGAGACTTTTAAATTATAATAAGCATTATTTATCAGCTTAAATCATCTTTAATAACTGCAAAAGTGTTATGGTCATCTACATGTATTGAACTCCTTTTATAGAACTTTCGTGTTGTCAGATCTTTTGTAATTTATTGTGTAGTTTTTAATCTATCCGGATTGTGAATTTTTTGCTCTGTTTCCTCTATCTACATTTGATCAAATATCGGTGCATAAAATGTCACAGAACATAGGATGGTGGTATCCATAAGAAATATTAAAAATGGAACTGGCAATAACATCTTTATTAGATAATTGTCAACGGAATATATATAAATATATATATATATATATATAACATCAATGTATTTACCTCCATTATCAACAACCATGTATTGTGTTCCTTCCTCAGACATTGAGAACCCGCTTTCAGCACCTTTTAGTTTTTCTGTTGGAAGATATTGGCAATATATGGATGCTGCTTCTGGCTCCAGTGCAATCAGCAACTGGTTGTCCTTAATTCCAGTCTAAATTTATAAAGAAAAAAAACAACAGTAAGCATTGTATTACTTGCTTCTCTTTCGGATGGTATGTAGGTTGGAATTCCTCATTTGTTTTTCTTGCTTCTAAAGAAAATGTTTACTATTTTTCTAATTGATGAAATAAAAACTTGTATCCAAAGTGGTTTTATTATTAAACCAGCAGAAGAGGGTATAATATATATTGATTTCTTGGTTTTCAAAATATACAATATACTGTCTCCGGTTTTGTGTCCAATGTTGGTTGCCTGTGTCTCTGGATTGCTTATTCTAGATTGCCCCCTTCGATTTTCTCTAACGTTTATAAAAACAATAACACGGTATACATGGTTCCTGTTATATTTTCGTCCCTAAAACACTGATCATTTTGTAACTCGTAACAAATTTCATCAGACAACCCATTCTTCCTTCAAGACGCCGACCTTTTCTAAAACATATATTTCTTCAAATCCTCAATAGTTCAAACTACTAATATTAAAACTGGATATGTTACCCTGTTACCCTTTAGACTATGACTACTTATATCAGGCTTTTTTTCTTGTGAAAATTGCACTTGTACAATGAGTGAAATTATTATTGAAGCTACTGGCGAATATAATATATAATGTACATTCCTGTTCTTGTTAATTTTGTGTATATTGTATTTACCAAGTGAGCACTTTTTCGCATGAACTGTTTTGCTGCGTCTGACCATATTGTAGGTACTGTTAAAACCCATCGGATCTCCTCTGGCTTTATCTCCATTCCTCTTTCAGTAAACTTAAGAAACAGATGATCCACGAGGGCTTTAATTGAGGTACCAAATACCTTCATGACAGTGACAGGTTTACCAGAAACATCCTCAATGATCATGTCGCCTTTGATTTTCTAGGAGAAAAATGGATACGGACTAATCAAGAACGATGCACAAATGATTTTGCCATAATCACGATATTAGATTATATGTAGCATGATAATAAAATGAAAAACTGAAAATATCACATCGTAAGAACAGTTCCAAAATCTAATAGGAAAATCGTAGTGATACCCCAAACACAAGCACGCACGCACGCACGCACGCACACATGTTTACTTCAGGTAGGGGGTGGGATATGACCCTGGGGCCTGAGCTATAATGCATTCAATTTGCCTAGTCACCCTGATCATAAATATATATGGTTTAGGGTGGGGATCTCGGTCACATTTGTTTTATACAGATTCCCCAGAGCGGTGGGGCTGAGCCCCGGGGGTAAACAATTTTGAATGCACAACTTCACATTGGCATCTCCACCCATACCAAATATTAAGTTTCTATCTTTTGTAGTTTCAAAGAAATGTGTAATTCTCAAAATATGTACTTTTTCTATAAAAAAAACATGATTTTGCAAGAAAAAACAATAGATTATTCTGAATTTCGAACTCCAGATTGGGGTCAACACTTTCTACAAAAGTATTTAGTTTCAAGTTAATAGCTTTGATAGTTATTGAGAAATTTTAATTATATTAAAAAAATATCCCTAATTTCTACGTACTATGTCGAAACAAGGGCAGATAACTCTGGATATGCAAATCAAAGGATCATCTGCCTTGTTGTAATTGGTTCCTCTTTTGATAGTGAACGAGTATTCCAAGTTTCAAATGGATACCTGTGACAGTTTTTGAAACAAAAAACTTAACCGAAAACTTAACCGACCCAGACGATGACGCTGACGCAGACGCGGACGCGGACGCCGGAGTGACGAAAATAGCTCGACATTTTTCTTCGAAAAGTCGAGCTAAAAATGGTGCACTCGACTCGCAGCCGCAAGTGATAACGTTTACCATTTACTTGCCCATGGTCGGTGGTTCTCTTACTGGCCGCCATGATATAGCTGAAATATTGGGGGAAGTGATGTTAAAACTCCAAAAATCAAATCAAATCAATCTTACGAGACAAGGTAACACTTCGATTATTGAAGCTATATTTTTATATAGCGGATGTGGTCGAGTGGTCTAGGACGCTGGACATAAAGCTAAGCGATTGGTGCTGCAGTGTATCAATGGTGTGAGTTCAAATCCCGTCGAGGGAAGAACAAAAATTTGAGAGCTCAAAGATCCAATTCTAACACTGTTTGGTTTAATTTTCATATGTATATGACCTCTTAAGTCAAATGATACGGTTATGCACCTGTTATCCACATGCGAGTAGGATTCCGATCCTCAAATAGAACTAGTTGAGCAGAGTTGATATAAAGAACGTTGAGCCCCAATGTTAAACTTTTTCTTCCTGACGTAAATCCTGTATTAAGAATAAAAAATGTTGGAAGATACCAAAGGGGTAATCAAAAGCAGTAAATCGAAGTACAGACATTACAACAGCTAAAAGAAAAATGACAAAAGGACAAACAATGATCTACAAACCACTACACAGAAATCCAAATATCGAGCAAACAAGAACCCCACTAAAAATCGAGGATGAACTAATATGCTCCGGATGACTAACCAGGTCGTGCTCCACATGTGTCACCCATGTTATTCCAAACCCAGTGATAAATCATGAATGGGTAAAGGACCGTATTGTGATTACGACAAACGGAAAATTGTCTCGGACATTCATGACATAAAAATTATGTAAGGGTGGACCATGTCGTGGTGGCAACCGTAAAACATTCTAAGTGATGACTCCATTCTTCATTCTAGTTCTATGAAAAAGGACCGATGGACTCAACCATCATTTAAGCCATCGGAAGACAAAATCGGGAAACAATGGTCAACTTTGAACCAAAAACGTCATTTTTCGTCATTTGCGCTAAGCTTAAAGTTGATATCAAATAAACAGTGGCTGGGGGTTATGGTAAGAATATTTAACGCCACTGTCAACACTATTTCAGCTATATCTTGGTGGTCAGTTTTATTGTTGGAGGAAGTTAGTACCCTCGGAGAAAGCGCCTATCTGTGCAAGTCACTGACAAACTTATTACATAAAGTTGCATCGAGTACGCCTCACCATGAACGGGATCCGGACTCACAAGGTTAGTGGTGTTAGTCACTGATTGCATAAGTAGGTGTAAATCTAACTACCATATGATCACGACCACGATATACATATGTATAAATGAGCAAAACAAATGCTGTTTCATAATCTTTAAAAAATTCGATTCGAACTCACAACGATTTTGGCTGTACTGATTGCAGATGTTGTTCACCTTTCTGCAACACCTGTGTTCATCCCCGGTGTTTAATGGGGTTCACGGTGTTCGATCTTTAGTTTTCTGAGTAATATTTTGTCGATCGTTATTTGTCTTTTTGTCCTTTATTATTTGGTCATTGTATAGTCCGTCCTTTAATTTACGTCTTCTGTTTACCTCTTTGATGTCTTCAAACTTATGGTTTGATTTCCTTTATTTTCTCATGTCTATAGCGGGATCTTTGCTCGGCCAGTGAATGTTACTCCTCACTCTATATAATACACAGGATACTATGTGTCTGGTATACGCTTAAACCAAAGGTTCATGCGTAAATTTTGTGTTTCCTTTATTGCTTTCTATCTGAATTTGCTAGGTCATTGACGTTCTTTTCCAGTACTCAGTAATGTATTTGTTCATACACTTATTCATTATTTTTAAATTATTATACAAGATGTATTTGTCTGTTTATCTAATTATACAAGAGGGATCTTTCATTTCAATTTGATCACATTTCTAACTTGTCACCTTACTGATATGTCACGGCGTGTTAGATCCGATGAAACTCCTATTACCGCTCAAAGGCGGGTGATCATATGTTACCTTACTGATATTTCACGGCGTGTGAGATCCGATGAAACTTTCATTACCGCTGAAAGGCGGGTGACCCTATGTTACCTTACTGATATGTCACGGCGTGTGACATCCGATGAAACTCCCATTATCGCTCAAAGGCGGGTGACCCTATGCTACCTTACTGATATGTCACAGCGTGTGAGACCCGATGAACTCCCATTACCGCTAAAAGACGGGTGATCCTATGTTACCTTACTGATATGTCACGGCGTGTGAGATCCGATGAAACACGGTGATTTAGCTAGCGCTCGTCACTTTCGTCATTGACGATTGATTTCCGAAAGTGACGAGTATTCCCCGAATTTGAAAAAAAAAAAATCGTAGAATCGTAGAAAAATGTTTGTAACAATCCATTTCAGCTCAAAGGCGGGTGATCCTATGTGTTACCGTCCAATAAAAATTGCGATAAAGAGATTACGAAAACGATAAAAAAAAATAATTAAGCTGTTGTTTACTGCAAACAATCCGATTGGGCGAAAAACCCATATTTATTATATCATTAAATATTGATAGCATAATGTCACTGGCATATGACTCGTCGTAATATGTTTTTACATCCCCCACGCCGCGACTAGCAAATGAGATGTGATTTTATTCAGATAAAATAAATTATTTACCTTGTTTTTGTACAATTGCATCTTGAAACGTTGAAAGAAGAGATATTCATTTTTTTGGCAGTTAATAACGATGTCAGAGTACTTGTTTTCTGCTTCATAGCCAAATGATACAAACTCCTCTTTGTCATCAAGAAGCAAACATGTTGGTGTCTTTAGAGAGAGATGTCTCTGATGTCCGGCATTCCATGCTTGATTTGCGACTATTTTCAGCGGGTCCTTTCTGAAATCATCTCTAGACGAAAAGGCATACCCAGAATATGTTGTCCCAATGTCTATCGCGGCTACGAACAAATAATCATTTGTCAATGACGCCATAGCAGATTTGATAGCATATTGGACGATAAATCTACAATAATAAAGAATCAATGAAGAAATGATTTAACAGCAAAGCATAATGAACGATAAATCTACAATAATAAAGAAACAATGAAGAAATGATTTAACAGCAAAGCATAATGAACGATATATCTACAATAATAAATTAAAAAAAAACAATAAATATAACATCTGCCTTCTTCAAATGCATGTGTAAAATTTGAGGAAGGAGGCTAAATACAAGCCTGATTAGGGGGTGGGTAATTAGATGCACTATATATATATATAAAATGAAATTTAAAAAGATGGATTTTGTTGTCATGGTGTAATTTCCTTATCTTTACGACAAAAGAGATGATTTCAATTTTCCCATTGTGAACTTTCCATTTATATGTAGCAACATTCCAACAGCACCTGCATATGGAGTACACATCTCTCTGTTGATACGATATTCCAGAGCTTGTGATTCCTATCAGGATTTCTTTGATAGAGGGTTAGTTGCTGCTAACAAAGAAGCTACTGAATACTCTTGGTTAAGTTGAAGTCATCACTTCGAAAGTTTTATGGTGGTCACCATGACTTGGTTGATCGCTATGGAATGTCTGTGTCACAAATGACCACGGATATGTTCCACTTGTCGTAAATACTTCCCAGTCCTTTCCTCGTTCATAACTTAACACCGGTTTGTAACTAGGTTAACACGACGGGTGTCACTAGGGGAGCAGGAACTGCTTACCCTTCCGGAGCACCTGAGTTCACCCAGGTTTTTTAGTGGGTTCGTGTTTCTTGATCTTTAGCTTTATATGTATCTCTTGTAGATCGCTGTTTGTCCTTTTGTACTTTTTATTTTTGCTATTGTGTTGTCTGTTCTTCTTCGATTGACGGATTATGAATACCGCATTGGTATCTTCAAACTCTTCTTGAAACGTTTCAGATTCACGTTTGATCATTTTTGTTATCTATGCTATCAAGCACATATATTTTATCAAAATGTTCAATAAATTACCATAGGTTTGCACAGACTTGACCACTTATTTTACGGTAAGTGTGGGGGTTGAAACACAAATGTGGGGTCTATTTATACAAGAATTTACAACTGTCGGTACGACGTCATCTTGACACAAAATAAAAATGGACACAGAATAATGTATTTTCAAAGCCATTTGGACGGGACAAGATCGTAAATTAAACTATTACAAATAATATATTTCGCAAGATAAACTGTTTAATAATATGGAGATAAAATACATTTTTACAACAGTCGAAGATTTCTACATAAGCAATGGCTAAAACCGTCGGGTTATAAAACTATAGGGAATCTATCGAGTAAACAAAAGCATATTTTGCAACCAAATTGGCCGGGACCAGACAAAAATTTTAAATAGTGTTATATGCAAAAATACATTGCTAAATATACGAAGAATATGTACATGTCATCACATGTTTGCAAAAGTTTTTTTAAATAGTTTATTTGATTCTTTCTTGATCTTCCCCGTGCATTCTTTGTTAACATTTTCCTATCGCATAATCATAGAAATACGTCATCAATGTCAGGTGATGACCATATAAGTTGAGTACTACGTATTCACTTTCTAGAACTAGAACAGGAAACTATTTAATAGAATTGAAGATAACTTTGTGTAATACATGTTTTGAAACAGGTTAAGACATTCACATTTGATCCATTTTGTCTATATATATATTATATCAATCGAATTTTCAAAACAGAGTGTCAAAATACATTTTCGATAACAATTACATTATAATTTTGTACATTAAAATTGAAGGCTTAAATCAATGATTCTGATTGTTCCTTTGGTATCTTCAAACGTATTTTTCTTCATATAATTTATCAAAATGTTCAATAATTTACCTTTGTTATCTACAGACTGTGATAGTTTGACCAGGGTGCTTATAACACTGTTGGTTTGGGTGCGTATAAATTACAAAGAAAGACAAAATATATATGTCCTGATAAGGTTATATTTAAATTTTATAATAGGCGACCTACGACACCATTGTTTTAATATTAGTCGGTAGCATAACCTACTGTTATAACCAACACTCGGGAACCAGTTGTTTAGGATTCTGGAACTGACATACCTGTATATCTATATTACATATTTGCCAGTTAACGACGATTCCGTCCCGACTTTCTACATTAGTTAACTCAAACCTGAATTTTGATATAACTGTCAGGTATATCCTTTATAAAAGTTATATTTTATTACAGAAGTCGGCACGATCCCACTGTTTTTTTTTCTGAATTTGACATTTATTTTTATTTACGTTTGTTAGCGCCATATTCAACCACTGTTTTCATTGTGATCGCGGTGATAAAATTCATCATCACGATTCTGTATTAATGGCGCGCTAAATCAACATTTTCGAGTTATTACATTACTGATTACATTTATTATCTCCATAAGATCATATTTGCAGAAATTATAACTGATACAGCTTTGCGCGTCCAGTGCCGGATTAACCTATAAGCTCGGTAGGATGAAGCCTAAGGCCTCAGAAGTTAGAGGGCCTCCGGCTAAGGTGTATATTATTTTTAACACTGTAATTAGACTCTCACACGAATGCTGTCATAACTACTGTACTTTCTAAACAACTATTTAGTAATTTTCCTTACACAGTTGCACTCCATTTCAGAATATTACAGAATTTTAAACACCCCTCGTCATCTTCGCCTTCATTGAAATTGATTAAACACACTTCCATCATCCTCCAGTCGTGACGGTGGGGAATTGGGAGGCGCCTCACTAGTGTAATAGCCTAGGGCCTCTCTTTATCTAAATCCGGGGGGAGGGCCTCACTAGTGTAATAGCCTAGGGCCCCTCTTTATCTAAATCCGGGGGGAGGGCCTCACTAGTGTAATAACCTAGGGCCTCTCTTTATCTAAATCCGGGGGGAGGGCCTCACTAGTGTAATAGCCTAGGGCCTCTCTTTATCTAAATCCGGCACTGTGCGCGTCAGATGTTCTGATGTCGTTGCTGTTATCATAAAGTGTAATTTATTAGATACTGTTTATCACATTTATACTTGAATAAAGACACATTATTTTTGCTGACCACGGATATGTTCCACTTGTCGTAAATACTTCCCGGTCCTTTCCTCGTTCATAACTTATCACCGGGTTTGTAACTAGGTTAAAACGACGGGTGTCACTAGTGGAGCAGGAACTGCCTACCCTTCCGGAGCACCTGAGTTCATCCCGTGTTTTTAGTGGGTTCGTGTTTCTTGATCTTTAACTTTATATGTATATTTTGTAGATCGCTGTTTGTCCTTTTGTACTTTTTATTTTTGCTATTGTGTTGTCTGTTTTTCTTCGATTGACGGATTATGAATACCGCATTGGTATCTTCAAACTCTTCTTGAAACGTTTCAGATTCACGTTTGATCATTTGTTTTTATTTATTCTATCAAACAAATTTTGAAAACAGAAAGTAAAAATACATTTTCGATAACAATTACATCATAATTTTGTACATTGAAATTCAATGGATAAAACAAAGATTTTGATTGTTCCATTGGTATCTCCAAACGTATTTATCTTCATAGAATTTATCGAAATGTTCAATAATTTACCTTAGCTTTGTATAGCTGCGGAATCACAGCTCTTTAGGTCCTTGTTTTTGTTGTTGTTTTGTTTTATATTTGCGGATTGTCTATGGTCTGCACCTATCAGTAAATCAGCACAAGGACCATAAGAGCTACGGTCCCGCAGCTAAGCTTTGTACAGACTTCACTACTTATTAGACGGTAAGTGTGGGCGTTGAAACACAAATGTAGGGTCTATTTTGAGATTTTATTACTGTCGGTGTCATAGAGTAAACCTTCCCGGTACGACACCATCTTGACACAAAATAAAAAATTAACTCAGAATAATGTATTTTCAATGCAATTTGACGGGACAAGATCGTAAATTAAACTATTACAAATACATATTTCGCAAGATACAAAAAGAAATGTAAACTATTCATTAATATAAAGATAGCCCCACATTTTTACAACAACCGAATGTTTCTACACAAGCAATGATTTAAGTCGAGGAATTTCACCAAATTTATCGCAAATAACATAAAACTATACGGAATTTATCGAGTACACAAAGGCAAATTTTGCAATTAAATTGGCCGCTGTCATATGGTATTTTGACCCCGGGGTCATTTTTCATATGCTATATTGACCACGGGGTCGATTTTTCTTCATTGTATTTTGAACCCCCTCATGAAAAATATACCCTCTCATTTCTACCAAAAGAGAGGGGTTCATAATACCATAAGAGAGTGTTCGATATACTATGGGTAGGGGGTCAAAATACCATGGATAGGGGCTTTGATATACCATGGGTAGGGGTCGAAATATCATGGGTAGGGGTTCGATATACCATGGGTAGGGGTACGATATACCATGGATAGGGGGTTCAATATACTATGGGTTGGGGTCAAAATACCATCGGTAAGGGGCCAAAATACCATTGGTAAAGGGGTCAAAAAACCATGGATCGGGTGGTCCAAGTATCATTGATAGGGGGTTCAATATACCATGGGTAGGGGGTCAAAATACCATGGGTAGGAAGGTCAAAATACCATGGGTAGAGGGGTCAATAGGCCATGGGTAGGGGGGAAAATATCATGGGTAGGAAGGTCAAAATACCTTGGGTAGGGGGTTCAATATATAACATGGTTAGGGGGGTTCGTTATACCATGGATATGGGGATCAATATACCATGGGTAGGGGGTTCAATATACCATGGATAAGTGGGTCGAAATACCATAGATAGGGAGTTCGACATACCATGGGTAGGGATCAAAATACGATAGGTAGGGGGTGAAAATACCATGGGTAAGGGGGTTTAAAATACCATGGATAGTGGGTTTGATATACCATGGGTAGGGGGTTCAATATACCATGGATAGGGGGTTCGATATACAATGTGTATATGGGACAAAACACCATGGGTAGGGGGTTCAATATACCATGGGTAGGGGGTTCAATTTTAAGATTTAATTTCAAGTCTGATTTTAATGGGGTTTTTTCTTTTGATTCATTATGACATTTCCTGCCAGAATTTGTCAACAAGAGTTGAACTAACTCTCATTGTTTCTGAGATAAAAGTGGTCAAAGGGGGCCAAGAGGCATCAACACCCAAAATGATAACTTTCTAAATTTAAGTCTGATTTGTGTGATGTTATGTTCATTGAATTCTTTTGAAAAATTCCTGTTTGGAGTATGGCGACAGATTTGTTGTAGCTTTTACTTTTGTAGTGATATGAAAGGACCAACAGTCATATTTTACTGTTGCGGTTATATGAAAGGACCAACAGTACTATTTTACAGTTACAGTGATATGAAAGGACCAACAGTCCTATTGTAATGGATTAAATGTTAACATAAAACCATATGTGAATTGAATAAAATATTTGCTCTGGAAATCTAGACTTGATTGAACATTATGAAAGATCAGGTCAGCGATACAGGCTCAGAAGAGCTTTTAGTTTTAGAATACAAGTAATCGTAATTTATCAATTAGGCCATCCTAAACAAATTCTACGATTAACATCACCCGCGCGCGTAGGTTTTGAAAATTTGCCAAAAATAAAAAACAAACACACATTGTTTGAAATGTTATTTTACACTGAAATCTCATGAAGTTATTAGAAAAACATGACATTTCATATCCATGGACTGTTAATTTCTCATGTTTAATTAATAAAACTATTAATTACAGTTCTAAATCATCTTTATTGATGCTAAACACTGTGCTTTGCACATCTTCAGGCTATCAATTGAGCACTAAAAAAAATACTGAAAGTATTCTTAGGTTGTTTGATTTTTTTGTTTGCTTTTTATTTTCCTCCCTCCCTCCTAGGCTTTGGTACCCTATCTTGATGTTAAACGTAGAATTAATTTAGGACGGCCTTACATTGATTTTGACCCTTAAATCATGATTACATTTGGAATATCTTTTCACTATTTTGACATATATTTTTCTTAACTGATTTATATATTTCCATATATATATATATATATTTCCATATATATATATATATGGAATATATACACTGTACAATGTATATTCTATGTAAAAAATGTTTTAAATAAAATTTATTAAAAAATATTGTAGAATGGTTTAGAAATAAAGATATATTTGCTATTCAATTGTTAATAAAAGTAAAGTTAATTTTTGATTAAAATATTACTCTTCATTTCAATCACAAAATATTCTTAAGAAATTATTCTACAGTTTTCTAATTTTAATTTAAATCAAAACTATACTGTTGTAAAAAACATAATGGCTTCAAATGACTTGATATACATTTGTAAGCACAGACAATATCTCATTTCAATTTTCAAAATTGCAGTGAAAACAGACTCTAAAGCAACATTCTTTCAAAATAAATACATTGTCTTATCATGAGACAACTTTTCAAATTTCATATATGATATTTCCTTTTCACAAATTCTTTTTTTTTCAATATCAAAGAAGAAAAATATTACAAGATTAAATTCACGGAAATCCTTTTTGTATCTATATGCTTTAATTACACATATTTTATTTGTCAAAGAAGAATGATACTTTTCTCGAATAACAAATTAATCCATTGAAAAGGTGATAAAGTGGAACTGGTAATTATTGGTGTCATAATAAGAACTTAATAACTTTTTATACCTGTGGCACAGGTTAACTGAACTAGCTTATTATTCAAAATAGCCGTTTGATAGGATGCTTGAGATTATTTGATACATTTTTAAGATGCGTTAATACATGTATTAATGTTTACTACATATATAAGACTGAATGAATATTAGAAGGAAGCTCTAACTGCTCTCTCAATTTTGCATTGCATTATAACAGTAAATACTAAATTGGAATTCTACCCATGGTATTTTCACCCCTTTACCAATGGTATATTGAAACCCTTATCCATGATATATCGAACCCCTATCCATTTTAATTTGACTCCCTTACCCATGGTATTTTAACTAGCCTATCACTGGCATATTGACACCCACTACCCATGGTATAGCAAGCCCCTTATCAATGGTATATTGTCCTCCCTTCCCATGGTATATCGAACTTCCTACCCATGGTATTTTGACCCCCTACCTATGATATTTTGACCCCCCTACCCACGGTATTTTAACCACTACCTATGGTATATTGAACCCCCTACTCATGATATATCGAACCACCTACCTATGATATTTTGACCCCCCTTCTCATGGTATATTCAACCCCCTATTCATGGTATATTGTACCCCATACCCATGGTATTTTGAACCCCCACCCATTGTAGTTTGACCACCCCTACCCATGGTATATCGAACCCTTAACCATGGTATTTTGACCTCCTACCCATGGTATTTTATCGCCTACTCATGGTATATTGAACCCCCTACCCATGGTATATCGTACCACCAACCCATGGTATATTGCATCTCCTATCCATGGAATATCGTACCCCTAACCATGGTATTTTTACCACCCCTACCCATGGTATGTCAAACTCTCTATCCATGGTATTTTGACCCCCCTACCATGGTATATTGAACCCCCTATCCATGGTATAACGACCTCCTAACCATGGTATATATTGAACCACCAGCACATGGTGTTTTGACGTCCTACCCATGGTATATTGTCCCCTACCCATGGTATATCGAACCTCCTATACATGGTACCGGTATATCGAACCCGCTATTCATGGTATTTTGACCCCACTACGCATGGTATATTGAGCCCCCTATCCATGGTATAACGACCCCCCCTAACCATTGTACATATTGAACCACCAACACATGGTGTTTTGACGTCCTACCTATGGTATATTGTCCCATACCCATGATATATCGAACCTCCTATCCATGGTATAACGAAGCCGCTATTCATGATATTTTGAACCCCTACCCATGATATTTTGACCTCCTGCCCATGGTATATCGAACCCTTTACCCATGGTATTTTGACCCCCCTACCCATTGTACTTTAATCCCTACCCATGGTATATTCAACCCCCTATCAATGGTATATCGCACCCCTTACCCATGGTATATCGAACCCTTTACCCATAGTATTTTGACCCCATTCTCAAGGTATATTGAATCCCCTATCCATGGTATATCGTACCCCATACCCATGGTATTTTACCACTCCTACCCATGGTATGTCATACCCCCTACCCATGGTATTTTGACCACACCTACACATGTTGTGTCAAACTCCCTATCCATGGTATTTTGACCCCCCTAACCATGGTATATTGAACCCCCTATCCATGGTATAAGGAGCCTCCTATCCATAGTATATCGAACCCGCTATTCATGGTTTTGTGATCAACTACCCATGATTTTTTGACCCCACTACCCATGGTATTTTAACCCCGGACCCATGGTATTTTGACCCCCTACCCATGGTATATCGAACCCCCTACCCATGGTATTATGACCCCTATCCATGGTATGTTGATCTCCCTAACCCTGGTATATCGAAACCCCCTACCCTTAGTATATCGAACACTTTATCCAGGATATTTTGACCTTCCTACCCATGGTATTTTAACCCCTCTACCATAGTATTTTGACCCCTTACCATGGTATATCAAACCTCCTACCTGTGGTATATCGAGCCCCTTATCCATGGTATATTGACCTCCCTACCCATGGTATATCTAACCCCCAACCCATGTACTTTGACCCCTCTACCCATGGTATATCGAACCCCTATCCATGGTATGTTCAACCCCTTACCTATGGTATTTTGTCCCTCCTACCCATGGTGTATTGAGCTCCCTATCCTTGGTAGCCGTAGCCCTTTCCAATGGTATGTTGACCCCCTATCCATGGCATATCGACCCCTACTCATGGTATATCGAACCACCTACCTATGGTATTTTACCCCCCTTCTCATGATATATTCAACCCCTATTCATGGTATATCGTACCCCATACCCATGGTATTTTGACCCCCCACCCATTGTAGTTTGACCACCCCTACCCATGGTATATCGAACCCTTAACCATGGTATTTTGACCCCCTTACCCATGGTATATCGTACCACCTACCCATGGTATATTGAATCCCCTATCCATGGAATATCGTACCCTTAACCATGGTATTTTGACCACCCCTACTCATGGTATGTCAAACTCTCTTTCCATGTTATTTTGACCCCCCTCCCATGGTATATTGAACCCCCTATCCATGGTATAACGACCTCCTAACCATGGTATATATTGAACCACCAACACA
>MJUT01059679.1:41564-75962 GCA_002080005.1 Gigantidas platifrons
TTTGTTAGTGTTGTAGCCGCATCTTTGACGAACCTTGCTGGAATGTCGTCTAACCCTGTGCTTTTAAATGAATTAAGGTGACACAATTCCTTATATATAAATTCCTCTGACACAGGACTTATTTCACGTTGTAATCTATTGATATTAACTCTACTATAAAACTGTTGGAAAAGAGTAGAGGCTACGTGGAATATATTTGGAGATGGAGGCAACTTTTCAACAAGCTTCGATGCCACGGTTGTGAAAAAATTATAGAAAATGTTTGCGATGTCATTTAAATTATGACAATTTTGACCATCCACCTTCAGAACAACACCAGCATTGTTTGTTTTTTTTTAATTATAACCTAAAGTTTTCAGCTGTTCCCATATTTTTTTCGGAGCGTTTTTGTTCTCTTCAATTTTATTTGCGACGTATTCTTTTTTAGCCTTTTTACATTTCTTTGTACAAAATTTCGCAATTTACAGTAATCCAAATATAAATGTTTACTACCTGTTTTTTTTAAATGATATTAAATATTGATCTCGTTTTATAATATTATCTAAAATTTCTGAAGTCATCCATGGTTCGGAATTCTGTTTAATTTTTATTTCTTTATACGGAGCTATAGAATTTAAAGTTGATTGAAATAATTTTCGAAAAATTTCCCATGCTTGATTTACGTTTCTGCATAGGTAGAGTTCCGACCAGTCAGTTTGTTCAAGTTTTTCTATAAAGGCTTCCTGTGAATAATGTTTTAATGATCGTATACGTACAATACTCTGCTTACCTGTGTGTTCTCTATAGTTGTTTTTCTAGTGCAAAAAAATGGCAAAATGGTCACTAATTCCAACTTCAATGACACCGGATTGGCAAATCTTTTAACTAGTATTACATAAAATATGGTATATTAGTGAACTACTGGATGATGAAATTCGCGTTGTTTGGAAATTAATTGTTCCAATGCATACATGTTAAGGATATTCGAGTATTTTGTGTATATATCAGAATTTTTTTTTTCATACAAATATTAAATATTAAATAAGGTATACTTCAATTTCCTCTTTATTTCTTGATGGTAATCTGATGTCTATGATAATATTTTGACACTTATTTCTAATAATTCAGGCATTACAAAATAATTTTGCATGCTTTGTTCATGTTACAAGTTGTATTTGTTAATATTAGTTTTATTTTCATACTAATTTCCGTTATGAAATGAAATGTAAAAATGTTGAGCACACCAGTTGGAGGTCCATTTTTTCTGAGTAGGTTTTATATCATAGATTTATAAATGTTTGGTAAAATTAAATATTTAATTGTCTTTTGTTTAGACAAAATTTGGTCGGTTGATTATTATTATGAATCGATATTAAATTGTTAAAAATTAATATTTCATACTATATTCACCGTACATTTCAGTGTTTCTTATAACTATAATACATTTCTCTGACGTCACACTATTGTTCGAACAGTGGATTATTTTTGAGAATCTACAGTTTATTCTTTTGTTCTTGAATATATGAACTTTAACCTTTTACTGTTTTAGGCTTAAAAACATAACATACATATTTTGAGACTTCCGGGTATCGAACCACTGCTGGGCTATTCAAAGTCTACTTTGACTTTCCAAACTTCCATCTAACCACTCAGCTACGGTGACCACAC
Source organism: Gigantidas platifrons (assembly GCA_002080005.1). Lineage (NCBI taxonomy): Eukaryota > Metazoa > Mollusca > Bivalvia > Mytilida > Modiolidae > Gigantidas > Gigantidas platifrons. The sequence goes on from MJUT01059679.1 coordinate 43,212, forward strand.
TACTAGACTCTATCATTAGTATATATGACCTTTGATAGTAAGCTTTGTAATAAAAAACATCAACAATTTGCTTAAAAGAGCAATTGATCAATATATACAAGACACGATACAAGTATTTCATATCTGGCATAATTTATCTTCAGAACTGACGAGTATTTTCGCAATACAAAAACAAACAACGAACCGATCGCAACTTAACAAATCAGGCAGACTACAGGTGAACATTTGGGACACTTGAAAGACCTTGAAATATCTAAATATAGACGATTCTTTTCACTTGAAAGACCTTGAAATATCTAAATATAAACGAGAATCGAAAGCACGAATATCGAAACAATTTTGTCGTTTAATTTTTGTTATTAATTGTGGTTTATTTAGCTTTCTGAACATTAAAAAGGTAAAAATATAAAATGAAAACACTGTTGCAGATGGAAATGTAGTATGTAAGAGAATGCACTCCAACCTGACGGGTCTCGTTGATTATTTTTAAGAATCTACAGTTGGAGTGTATTCTCCATTACTTATTCCTTTCAGACGTAATAAACCAAAAATAATCATCGTTTCATGTTATATTCACCTGTGTTTTCAAGTCATAACAGGTGTGAGTGAACCCTCATTTGATTATTACAGATAAAGAAATCATGTTTAATGTCGTTACAGGAAGTGATTGTTGCCCTGGGCTATGTTTGACCATAAAGTATTGATGTCAGATTTTTCTTTCGTTAATTACAGGTTAATTAAAATGAAAACAACATTGACATAATTTGATAGTAAACTTTGTACTTCGACTAAATATTCTACTAATCGATATATGGTTCATAATTTTTGTTCACATTATGATATCTGGCATGCGTCCGGGATTTGTACAATGAAAGAAGAACATAGGATTTACACAGACATCCTGTTCTTTGTATTTGATCTCGATCTACTTTGATTATTTATTAGGTTTAGATAAAATACCTTGTCTTTTTGTATGAACAATTATTTATATACACGACTATATGGTTTAAAAGGAATATATTACTTGGTTCTATTTCAAGCTTGTCTTATTATTTGTTATGTTAATGTGTTTACCAAGAAGCTAATTGTATTGATTGATAAATTAAATTTTATTACACATTGTAATATCATACCACTGTTTTTTTTTTCAATTGAATTCAAAGCTATTGTCAATTAAATTACGGGATAGGTATTCTAGAGTCCGATCTCTGGTCGCATCACAGCAAACATTATACAATTTGTCTTTATATTTCTCGGCTAAGAATAATGTACTTAGGAGTGATCTTATGGTAGTTGGCTTTACAGGCTATTGGTATTTACTCGCTTCATTTGATTAATGTTTGCATTAAAATAAAAAAATGCAGATGGCAATTCTTCTCTTCAAAAATGGGCTTACGATTTACGACTAACGAGTACCTTCCACCACTCTTTACTTTGCGATCACTTTTATCGTAAGTCATAAATCCTATTTATTAGTGAAACGGTCATAACTCTTAAGAGTGCATTTACGTCTACGTTTCCGACTTATGACCTTTAGTGAAAAGGTCGCCAGTTCTTTAAAAGAAAGAAAGAAAAACCAATTTTGAATCTCAAAACATGTACCTGTTTGTGTGATATTTACACACTGCCGACGTTCGTTTGGCACTTCTTATCCATACTTACCTAAAGTTACAAAAATAAAAATCCGACTCGATATGATTTTCTCTCGATTTCCATCAGTAAATGAATTATTTATTTTCTCCCAACAATTTAAATAACTAATAGCCGAAAAATAAAATAATTCAATAAGTTGAGAAATCGACAAAAATGAAGAAATGACAGAAATTATGGGGGAAATAAATATTTGCCCTTTGTGAAGCTGAGGGGTCCCTATTTGTTTACCAGTTATCAATTTGCAAAGTTCAAAGATCAAATTAATATTGGTCCTGGTTATTAGGTAATAAGTGTGAACGTATGTGCCGATCAAATGTTATTAGTTATCAGAATGAAACCAAATTTGAAATATATTGTAATGATAAAACAGAAAGCCACCATATCACCGAAAAAAAATTGAAAGTGGCGATAAACACCATAACCTGGGTATGGACAAAGTCACTCATTATACATACTGTGACTTTCCGGGGTATAGTAAATGTGGAAAAAATATATTGTGACTTTTTTCCTGTGACTTTTTTTCTTGTGACTTTTTTTCCTGAATGGCGCTAAGTGAAGTGACACAGAAAATCACATGTGTTCTGCGAGCTTAGATACATTTGTTGATCCTTCTTTATTGGTTTTAGAAGTCTATATGTAGCTGTGGCTTTCACTTTCTTAGTATTATATTTAGACTAATGAAAAAGTGCATGATTAACAAGAACGATTTTTTTCAGACAGTTATTAATAAGTTTAGAACAAGGTAATAAATTATCACCCTCATCACCTGTAAAAAATAAAATAAGTTTAGAACAAGGTAATAAATTATCACCCTCATCACCTGTAAAAAATAAAATAAGTTTAGAACAAGGTAATAAAATTCTTCAGAATCTATAACATTAGCAGTAATACAAAGAAGTATCAAAACTAACCTAGATTTATAATGGTATTGTTGAATATATTAACAAACACATCACAGACATTTAACTATTTAAATATTACAAATTAACAGATAAACTAGTCTCATTTAACCCTGCATCACACACCTAGAGTAGTTATTCATGTACTGTTTGGGTTCATTGAAATTAGTATTTTTTATTCAATCATTGTGCAACAGTAAAGCATTATTATCTCCGAAAAATGCAATGTCCACGATGAGATTTTATCCCCGAACCTCTCACATTGTAAGCCACCACTCTACAAACAGAGCTAAAGGAGATCTAAAGCAATTAGCAGAGATCTTATGAACCGTCTACGCTATACATGTACCGTAGGGATGTTTCTTTCTGCAATACATGTTGGTAAAGGGTATAGTCAAATTTTATTGGGTTTTGATTAGTTGTTATCCTGAGGACTGACCATTTGCACTTGTCTGGATGCAACAACATGAGCTATTCCTTCTCCTATTTTGCTGCTGATGCAAGGTTCTCTTGTAATTTTTTTGAGTCTTCTTTACTTTGTATTGTTTTGTACATATGATAGTTATCTGCAAATAATCATAGAGTGCTGTGTTTGATGGAATCACTGAAGTCATTTACATACACAAGGAACAGAATAGGACCCAAAGCTGTTCCTTGGGGAACGCCAGATCTTATGTGAATTTTTTTCTGATTGTACACCATCAATAATGACTGTGTGTGCAGGATGTGAAGAAGCCTTCTATCCATTTCAAAGTGTTGTATTCAATACCGTAATAGTTAAGTTTGGAGAGTAGTCTTTCGTGAGTTACTTTGTCAAAGCCATTACAATTATACATTTGTAACTGAATGTTATTGTTGTTGTTTTTTGCAAGTTCTTGGATAAATGTTACTAATTAGAGGACCTCTACGTACATACACGCATGGCTAACTACATTCTTAACAAAGCGTAAAATGCGCATAGCCCTAGAAGGGGAATTCTCAAATGAAGCTAAAGTGGAATCAGGAGTACCACAAGGGACAGTGCTAGGCCCCATACTTTTCCTTTATCACATTAATGATCTTCCAAATGCAGTATCCTCCAAAGTACGACTTTTCGCAGACGACTGCCTACTCTATCGGGAAATAAACAACAATAACGATCAAAACATCCTGCGGAAAGATCTACAAAACCTAGAAAAATGGGCTACAAACTGGAGTATGAGATTTAATGCTAAAAAATGTTATATACCAAGTCTCAGAAAGAAAATACAAGGTTCATACAAACTCGATGGCCAGACACTCGAACAGGTACCATCCAACCTTTACTTAGGAGTACAAATACAAGAAGATCTTAAATGGAAGGAACACATTAACAACGTTATTAAAATAGCCAGTTCCACCTTGGGCTTCCTAAGAAGGAATGTACAACACTGTCCGAGAGAATGTAGAAAAACGGCATACATCGCACTGGTCTGGTCAAAAATAAAATACGGTGCTACATCTGGGACCCGTATAATTAAAATATTAATAAATTGGAAAATCTACAACGGAAGGGTGTCCGTTTCGTTACTAAAGATTACAAGTCACAAGAAGAAGGAAACATGACTAAAATGCTAAGAGACTTAGATCTACCACTGCTACAAACCAGGAGACAACACCACCAACTGATATTCTTTAACAAAGTGGTTGAGGGGCAGATACCAGCGATTCCTCCTCATGAATATATAGCTCACCAACAACATAAGTGACACATCAGAGCTAGAACATTCCAGGACTGTGAAACCACGAACATTGTAAACTGACAAGTCAGAAACAACACACGCGCCGTAGTAGTCGAACATTCCAACACTGAACAATATAGAAACTCCTTATTCATAAGAACAGTCATTGACTGGAACCACCTAGAAAACAGCCTCGTAATAGCAAAAACCACAGGGGAGTTCAAAGGGCTACTACATTTTGTACCTACATGTAGTAACCCCATATGCGATTAAATGTGCTCTCTCCCCAGTCGCTTCATACGAAAAATGTAGCCCAGCAGGGATTCTACGACGTACAAGTACAGATAATTGAGTTTCACATGCATCTTAGGCCAGTCAGGGCACAGGGTCTTGTTAAGATATTTTGTATCCCTTGACTGACAACTCTGGTTTTTAGAGATGTCAGTCGAGGGATAAAAAAAATCGTAACAAACCCTGCTCCTGCGGTCAGATCTCGAGCTCAGGTTTGATAGTCCGAGATTCCTCTGCCGTTCGACAACTATTTACATCTGCTGTTGTCGTTGAACGTCAGCTCTCCATAATGAAAACAGCGGATTTTTCTCCCCATCTCGGCCGTGGCATATTTCCACGTTTTGTGGCTATCAGATTTTATTTTCTATCCAAAACCCTAATATATATCGCTTCACCAATCATTTTTCTATTCATTCATAACCATCTTACCCTCAGAAATTGGTGTTACACTCCATTACAGCACAATTTCCCCCAGACCATTAGATACGATAACGTAACCCTCATTCCGGTTGTGCTCCATTTAGGGTTACGATTCGATCCCATTCAACGTATGGGAGCAGCGCCCGGAGTGATTCACACCGGGCGGTTTTTTGTTCTAATTCCGTTGTACATGTAAGTGGTTGGAAACATTAACGGGGGTGAAAGATAAATATATTTAGGTAAACCTTGAGGTGTTAAGTAAACGCTGCATCAATCCATGGTAGATTTATATCCATCTGAAAATTTGAATGCATGAAATCTTCTTTCTGTCATTTATAAAAAAAACGGAAGTTCGGAACTCTCTGAGATTTAGCTTTGAGGTAAGGAAAATACTTAGATTCAAACAACATTAAACGAGCGGGAAATTTTGAAGTGAAGTATTTTCCTTACCTCAAAGCTAAATCCCAGAGAGGTCCGAACTTCCGTTTTTATAGGTGGGGCTGTTACTTTCATTTTGTGTCTGTGGTGTCGGGGATTCAGGCGAATTCCTGACAAAAACTACCGCTGCGTCTTCACAAGAGATAGTCGAGGGAAAGTCATGATATATTTTGAAAAGAATAAGGTCTTGGGAGTTGAACCAAACAGGATTTTAAATATATTAGAAGGATTTAAAAAAAAAAAAAACACGTCTTGAAGCGAGCGGGGGTAAAAAAAGATGTCCGCCCTTGTTTATGTTGATACATTGTTAGTATATTTACGTGGATAGTGGCATCGCCCTGTGGTTGGAGGGCGAAGAAGTCGCGTTGTGGCTGCTCACTCCGCTTTTTCTAGCATCAAAAGAGAAGTGGAAGTCGCCCTATAATCTTACCAAGTCGCTTTGCTAATTGTAACTGTTATAACAGTAAAACATCGATATATTTTTACTACAAAATTGTCATATTCTCGTTTCAAAGTTTCAAGCCATTATAAAGGGACATTATCGAAATAATTACGAATTCGATATAAACTGTACTCCGGATCCGTACTCGGGGAAAAGTAACGTCGGTAATGTTAACTTTGTGGATATGATTAGTTTCTTAATTAATATCAATCAATGATTGAAGAGAAGTAATATAAATAACATAAGCTCGTTAATGTTTGATTAAACAATTAGTGAATTTAAAGCTTGGTCATTTAATTTGACTGATTGTTTTTGTAGATCAAAGCAGGTTAGTAAATTTATTTAAAAGAACAATAGTGGTTATGTTTTCCACCCAAGCCCTTCTGCTAATATACACATGTCCTGAGAGTAGAAGGGCAAATCACAAAAATGTCGTTACATACGTGACTTAATTCGCATGCTCCGTCTCCGGTAAAACGGCAAGCTGATAACTCTGACTTCACTCTATCCTCAGTATCATCACTCTCCAATTAACCAAATCTTTGCGTATTGCCATGACATTTTGGGAGCATTCATTTGCCGGAATATGATGAAAAACTAAGGGTGGATGGTTGGAAACAGAAATTACCCAAAATGAACTTGAAAATACAGCACGGTACGTATACATGTTTAATTTTGCACTTGAGCAAAATTTACAGACCTCAATTAGAATATGCTAAGATGATTCACTCCTCTCCACAGCTCGTCAGCATCTTGAAATGTGAAGGATCTGGTGGATCACGTTATTTATCGCGTGATTATACTGAGGATATCAAACTATCCTCAGTATCATCATTCTCCAAGAAAACAGTGAATCTTCGAGTATTGCCATGACATTTTGGTACGCATTCACCACATAGACTGCTATGAAATTGAAAACACCCATTTCCATATATCCAAAACTAACCCAAACTAAATCAAGAATGAAATAATCAGACGGAGAAAGAAAATAGCTGGGTACTATTTCACTGAAAAAGTCAAAACCACCCAAAACATCATGGCTTGGGTCAATATCTTTCCAAACATCCAAGTGATTATGTAAGTTATCGGCTTTAAGCAATTTAGATTTCTGAAAGTCACATTTCTGAAGTCACAAAGACTGTCATCACTAACAACAGACTCTGCTGATACAAACTTGAATAGAGGGTGGAGAACTTCTCCTCTGTAATATACAAAAGCAGTCTTGCTCCGCCTTCCAAAATGTCTCTTCGAGTATATGCTCCCTGAACATGATCTACATCTATTATGCCTTAGTCTACACATACCATAAATAACCTCTCCCTCTTTGACCTTTACCATGAAGTTTTTAAGTAAAAATTTGCGAATATGTTTGTTATTGTCTCCATCCAGCTTTCTTTCTCTGTTCTTTTGGATTCGTCCTCCTTTTGCTTAAAACGCAAGGAAAATAGCATGGATCTGTCCCCCTATAAATGAGAAAGTGAAATCATCAAAAGCTCAGAAAAAGTTAAGTACACCATGATTTGAGAAACAGGCTTTTGAACCAAGATGGATTAGTTGGTTGGTTCATGGTGCTTAACGCAACTTTCAACAATATTTCAGCTATATAGTGCTGGTCAGTTTTATTGGTGGAGGAAGCCAGAGTTCAAGGAGAAAACCACCGACCTGTCGAAAGTCACCGACAAAATTTATCACATACTGTTGACAAAAATGAGGTGCTATTTGCTAATTTGCATATCTAACAAGGGCGTATGAACCAGGGGTCGGATATAAGAGGACATTTAACCCCCATTTTTAAGGTTTATGTTTTTGCTCCGCACCCCTATTTTTTACACAAAAAATTCAGAAAAAGTTGAACTGCTGGCATGGGTATGCTTTGAAGCCAAACAATTTTTGTTTAGCTTGTCAGTTCTGAAAACCTGTCCCCACTTATTGTCCAAGTCCAACAGCATGCCCCCACCACTTTCCATACTAGCTTCATATTTAAATGGAACCGCATCGGTGGCGTAATAGTTAGGATGCTCGTCTCGAGTGCGGTAGGTCGTGGATTCGAGCCCCTGTCGGGTAAAACCAAAGACTATTGGTATTTGTTGCTTCTCCGAATCAGAATAATGTGACCGATTGGAGCGACATGTCTACCCGCGGCCTCGGACTGTTGTTTCTGGTGTTCAGTGAACTAGCACTATAAAAATCCAACCCAGCGTGCTGGTCTAGTACAAAGCGGAACTCATCATCACCTCATTGAAAATTAATTTGTTCTCGCCATGATATGGCCGAAATTGCTGAATTGGCATTAAGCAACAATCACTCACTCACTCATATTCAAATGATATCAACTCCTCCTTGTCACCAGGAAGAAAACATGTTTAAAGACACAAACATGTTTAATAAGTACTCTGACATGATCCAGGGATTTAGCCAGGATTTTGAGACCATTAGTCACTTTTGCGGAACAGATTTTTTTTTCTACTCATGATTTTGTCTGTTTATTGATTTATGAGTTTTGAATTTCCCTTTGGAAGATTGCTCTGTGTTCGGTAATTTTGTTATTACCCTTGTTAACAAGAATATAATGAGCTTAATCTTATTATCAGTTACTTTGCCTTATTGGTTAGTAATGAAGATTGAAAAGCTATGAAAACCTCATAGAATGTCAGACATCGTTATTGACCGCAAGCAAAATTAATATTTCTCCTTCCAACGTTTCAAGATGAAATTGTATAAAAATAAGTTAAAAATGCCCACAACAACTCATGAGTGAGTTACAACCTTATTTGGTCATACGTATGACACATTTTTTATAATGTTGTATTGTATTGAATTCGAATTCAGTCTACAATGAGTTAAATTGCACTGTATTACGTACGTGCGTAGAGTAGAGCATAAGTTTGTAGAAAAGTAGCCCAGACAACAAAATGGTATGAATTATAGCGAGAGTGAAAACCAAAACGATAGTTTCACTGTGAACATAGATGTAATTCATAACTATAGATAAATGTTGATTATCGCTAAAAGATCAATTTTCAGCTAAATCATTGTGAGAATAGCATATATATAAGCTATGTACATTGAACGAGAGGATAACGATGTCCACATCAAGTTGTACTAGCTAGACCAACACGCTAAGTGAGATGTTATAATTCTAGCTCACTGAAACAATAATCTGTCGCTCAACTTAAGATCCATTATCCTGATTCCGAGCCAACTTCTTTGGGTTTTTTTCTCTCCTTAATGATGCGTGTTTAGCTGAGAAGCAACAAATACTAATGTCAAGTTATGAAACTGGAACAGTCCCCCCCCTGAACACTGTGAACAGTGACTCTGTTGAGTCATTTAAATCGGCTGTTTCAGTCATTAACCATTAGTTCACCATAAATTATTGTGTATAGTTTTATCTTAGAATCTAAAATTAAAAAAATTATTTTTTTTCCTTTTCCTAAAATTTGTTAATTATAGCGTTTGATGCGCAGTACCTCTAATAATTGGCGGAATCTTCAATAAGTTGAAGTCGGCCTCTTATAAAGCATAACTTCTACTTCTGCTTTATATTTAGTTTGACTCGATTGCGACTCGAACCCACGATCTACAGCACTCGAACCGAACACGCCAGTCAATTCATCACCGATGCGGTACTAATTAGGAGAAGTAAAGTTAGAAGATACCAAAGTGATAATAAGAAGACGTTTCGTATCTTTGGGGAACTTTGAATTAGAATGATACGAATAAAAATGCTTAATTTGTAATAATTTCTTCTCTATAATCGAAATGTGTGTCTGCTATTTTCGCGGATTTTTACAAGCAAACCACAGATTCCGGATGCCGCAATGCCTGTGAACATCCAACCATTTTTTTGGAGGTATTTTTTAACTATTTTTAGTTTATTTAGAAAAATATAATAGTGAAAAATTCACTTAGATTTCTGATTTCTGGTTGTTGATCATATATAGGTTTTATTTGACCTCAACTCTTCTATTTTGAGAGAAGTCTTAGTGTCGGTCCGTGGGGCCCTAAAGCAGTCTTGTTCTGCCTTGCAAAATGTCTCTTGGAGGCCCTGCATCCCACCAACTAGTAGCATCGATTTATCAATCAAATTATACATTGTCAGTCAGAGTTGGCGATACTGTCTGTATTTGTACCAATATTTTTGAAAAGGTGCGCACTTTTATAGGCCGAACCATTGGATTCCCAACAGGTCAATAGAGTCTACCCAAAAAGGGTTATATTTTGATATGTATATTATGTTTATGTATGTTGTTTGTCGCTATCATACATGTATTTCTAAGGAGATGACAGTCATTAAGTTGGAATAACTTGTTGTCCAATCCTTTTGCTTTTTTATGCAATAAAACAGTATTAAACTAAACTGTCTGTATATGGCAAGCCGGAATCGGGATAACCCCAGACTCCGGAATGCGGCAATGTAACCTCCTTTGAACATCCAACGATTAATAAAAATATAAAAAATAGATACACAACAGGTGGACAGACAAAACAAATTGAATAAAGAAACAAACAATAGACGACAAAATATAACACAGAAAACTAAAAATTGCGCTGCACAAATCCACTCAAAGCAGGTGCGCTATGGAAGCTAATTATTGTCCCCCCCCTCCACTAGTGACACCCATCATGATACTGTGTAAACGATAAGAACATCTTATGATATGGAATGCGTACTGAACAGTGCAAAAGTAAATATTCACACTTCTGACAGACACAAACTATACAAGTGAATCATGTACAAAATGTACATGCAATTAGAAAAGAACAATTCACAATCAAGACAGACAAAGCAACTACGGTGAAAAAAACCCTAATAAAATTAAAAATGTCTGATTTACAAACAACGTGCATAAGAAGAGTTAGAAGATACTAAAGGGTTAATCAGAATCGAGGAAGAACAGACAACACGATGGCCAACAGAAAAAGTACAAAAGGACAAACAACGATCTACAAAAACATACATATAAAACTAAAGATCGAGTAACACGAACCACACTAAACACCGGGGGTGAACTCAGGATAAGATAGGGTTTACTGTTCCTAACTGTTAAAAAACCGTAATTTATGATGATGTCGTAGGTCGCCTATTATAAAATTTAAATAGACCCTAACGGCAATTATATATTCTGTCTTTCTTTGTATTCTATTAACACCCACATACCAACAGTGTAATAAACATCCTGTCAAAATATGGAACGTCTGTACAAAACTATGGTAAATTATTTAACATTTTGATAAATTATATGAAGAAAAATACGTTTGAAGATACCATTGAATAGTTTATCTTGCGAAATATATTATTTGTAATATTTTAATTTACGATCTTGTCCCGTACAAATGGCTTTGAAAATACATTATTCTGAATCCATTTTTTATTTTGTGTCAAGATTTTAACAAAAATTAATATTTGTATTTCGATGGCGTGGTAGCTTCAGTTGTAAAATGTTATATAAGTAGATCCTACACTTATCTTTTGAACAACGCCCACATTAACCTTCTAATAAGCATCCTGGTAAAAAAAAAGTCAAGTCTATACAGCTAAGGGAAGTTATTGAACATGTTGATATGGAGAGAAATATGTTTGAAGATACCAAGGTGACAATCAGAATCTTTGTTTTATGCATTCAACTTCAATGTACAAAATTAAAATGTAATTGTTATCGAAAGTATTTTTTACTTTCTGTTTTGAAAATTTGTTTAATAGAATAAATAAAAAAAAAATGATAAAACGTGAATGTCTTAATCTGCTTCAAGAAGAGTTTGAAGATACCAAAGGGATAATCAGAATCCATACATCAAAGAACAGACAACACAATGGCCAAACAAGGATTTACAAAACATACATATAAAGCTAAAGATCGAGAAACACGAACCCACCAAAAACCCGGGGTGAACTCATGTGCTCCGGAAGGGTAGGCAGTTCCTGCTCCACTTGTTACACCCGCCGTGTTAATCTAGTTACAAACCCGGTGATAAATCATGAATGAGGAAAGGACAGGGAAGTGCTTACGACAAGTGGAGCATATCCATGGTCAGTTGTAACACAGCGGTTAACCAAGTCATGGTGGTGATCGTAATACTTTCGAAGTGATGACTTCAACTTAACCAAGAGGAACCCTTGGTTCAATAGCTTCCTTGTTAGCAGCGACCCTCTATCAAGGAAATCCTGATAAGAACCACCAGCTCTGGAATATCATATCAACTGAGAGATATATTATCCATATGCTGGTGCTGCTGGAATGTTGCTACATATAAATGGAAAGTGGGAAAATCTAAATAATCACGTTTGTCGTAAAGTTTCGTTCTTAACCGCCACTCACTGTCAATTTCGAGGTGTAGGTCAAGGAATGAAACATACCTATCTGTTTCTGTGGTAACATTTATTTCAATCTCAATGGGATATACGTGATCAACAAAATCACCAAACCTAGAATTATTTAGTGAAATGACATCATCTATAGCGGAACGTGAAATTAAAGGTTCGGGCTAGCTTCTTTTAGTTTTTCCTGAGAAGCCCCTATATGATATCTGCCGCATATGAATAAAGGAACAAGTCGGGGAGAAGAGGAGCACAGTTTGTGCCCATAGGTATGCTGACTGTCTGTTGAAAAACACACCCACCTAGTACATTAAGCATGTTGTCAATCAAAAACTGGATCGTGTTTTTATGATATCAGTTTCAGGGAACTTTTTGGTAGAATCTGAGTGTTGTTTTTGTTTTGCAAAATTAGACTTGTCCCTTCCTAGGTATTCGTATCTATGTTGGCCATTCTTTTCTTTATGAAACACAGTTGTACCAACTCCCTTATTCTGTCCTTCAGCTTAGGGTGAGGAATTTGTGTGCATAGGGTAGAAAGTCAAATGTTTTAATGCTATTGCAGGGGGAGAAGGACTTAAATTGCATATACTCTAACAGATCTTTAGTTCTTCTGAACCACATCTGATTCACACCACCCCACGAGTAGCTAGTGTTACAGTAACTCTGAAGTTCGGTTTTGACCGCCGATACATGTTACTAATTTGGAAAGAGGTTTCGTGGAGTATTTGGCAGACCCAGCAATATAACGCTGTTTGAAATAGTCCACCAGCAGAGATACCCACCAAGTGATAAAACGTAGATATCGAATTCAACACGGACGCCTGGTTTTTGGAATAAAGTTCATCAGAACAGTTCAAAGTCAAAATATTGGAAAGCTAAACAATTTAAAGTGTAATTTTCTTTATTATTTTTATGGGTCTAAAATATATAAGGAAATTACACCATGACAACAACAATCCATATTTCTAAAATTCATTTTAATGCATCTGATAATCCATTTCTTAATCAGGCTTGTATTTAGTCTCCTTCCTCAAATTTTACACTTGAATAATTATTAAGAAGGCAGATGTTATATTTATTCTTTTTTTTCTTATTATTTTTTGTTTTTGTTTTCAGGGGCGGATCCAAATTGAAAAAAAAAATATCCCAAAAATTTTCGCGCCTCTCTCCGCTCAGCGCGATTTTTTTTAAGTGCGCCCCCTCTAACTTGAAATCCTGGATCCGCCCCTGGTTTTCATTATTGTAGATATATCGTTCATTATGCTATGCTATTAAATCATTTCTTCGTTGTTTCTTTATTATTGTAGATTTATCGTCCAACGTGCTATTGAATCTGCGATGGCGTCATTGAGAGATGAATATTTGTTTGTAGCCGCGATAGACTTTGGGACAACATATTCTGGATATGCCTTTTCTTCTAGACATGATTTCAGAAAGGATCCTCTAGAAATAGTCGCCAATCAAGCATGGAATGCCGGAAGTCAGAAACATCTCTCTCTAAAGACACCAACATGTTTGCTTCTTGATGACAAGGAGAAGTTAGTATCATTTGGCTATGAAGCAGAAAACATGTACTCTGACATCGTTATTGACTGCAAACAAAATGAATATTTCTTCTTTCAACGTTTCAAGATGCAATTGTACAAAAGCAAGGTAAACAATTTATACAATCTGATTAAAATCACATCTCTCATTTGCTCGTTGCGGCGTAGAAGATCTGAAGAGAAGAAAAAACATATTACGGGTCATATGCCAGTGACCTTATACCATGAATATTTTAATGATATGATAAATACGGGTTATGACCTTTTTCGACTAATCGGATTGCTCGTAGTTAGCAAGGAATCTTAATTAGAAATTTAATGTTTTCATAATCTTTTAATCGCAATTTTCATTGGACGGTAACATAGGATCACGCGCCATTGAGCGGTAACGGGAGTTTTAACGGGTGTCACACGCCGTGACATTTCACGTTACGCTATACAGATGATGTCATTTCACTAAATAATTCTTGGTTTGGTGATTTCGTTGATCGCATCTATCTCATTTAGCTTGAAATAAAGGATACCACAGATTCAGATATGCATACTTCATGCCTTGACCTACACCTCGACATTGACAGTGAAGGGCGGATAACAACGAAACTCTACGACAACAGAGATGATTTCAATTTTCCCATTGTGAACTTTCCATTCATATGTAGCCACATTCCAGCAGCACCTGCATATGGAGTATGCATCTCTCGGGTGATACGATATTTCAGAGGTTGTGGTTCCTATCAGGATTTCCTTGATAGAGTGCTGCTGCGAACAAGGAAGCTACTGAACCAATGGTTCATCTTAGTTAAGTTGAAGTCATCACTTCGAAAGTTTTACGGTCGCCACCATGACTTGGTTGACTGTTATGGAATATCTGTGTCAGAAATTACCACGGATATGTACTTTAAACCTATTTTATTGTTCAATAAGAAAGTATTGGATAGGACACAAGTTTCACAACATAGAAACGTCTTCTCCAATACATACATGAATTAATACAAAATGAACTTATAGAATATTATATACATATTTCATATTAAGTGAAGACATGAAAAAAAAAAAAAAAAAAAAAAATGTTGAGCGTCATGCATGTGGATTATCCAAGCTAAAGTATACTTAATCGAACACACCCTTTTATCTTAATGACACGAACACACCAAACATTCAATTAGAATTTAACTTTCTAGTGGATTTATAACCTGTTACATGTTACAAATAACTAATTTACAAACATTTATGATCATGACATAGAAAAGCGACAGGTGTTTTTAATGTATTTTTGTACAGTTAAAATTATGGAACAATTTATATCACAGTTAAGTGTTTCATTTCCGAATAATAATCAATCAATATTTACCGGAATTCCAATCCAATTCAATTTATTTCAAATAACATAATAATACGCGATAAGGTAAATCTGTTACAGCGTAACAAGTAATGCTCTGCATTTTCATTAATGTATCCACATTAACAATGAGAATTTACAATTAAATTTGCATGATATAAATCTGTATTTAATGCACTGCATCTATTTCGCTTTCTAGAGTGCAATACACTGAGATAGCGGTCACCTATAGAATAATATTGAGGATTTCTCCTCTTAGTAAAAAATATTTGCTGAAGTTTTAGTTTAAAAGAGGAAAACGTAGGAAGATTTCTAATAATTAGATCCAAAGAATTCCATGCTTGAATAATACATGGAAAGTAAGAATTTTGGTAAACAGACAAACGATTAAAAGGTACATGTATATTGTGACTGTTACGTAAATTGTAATTAACGTTTGCTGACACTAAACGCGGAACTAATTCATATAAATAATCTGGTGCATCTTTATTGACAATTTTGTAAAAAAAAAAGTAGCAGTTTTTTAACTTTCCTTCTTGTACTCAATGTTTCCCACCCCGTTTCCTTGTAGATAGAATCAAAACTAGCATATATAGATAATCCAGTCACTATACGAGCTGCTTCTATTTGTATTTTTTTCTAGACGATTACAGTTTGTTTCTCCACAATTATCCCAAACTTCTGAGGCATATTCCAAAATAGGTCGAATAAAAACTAAATATATTTTTTCAAGGTAATCCCTTTTTAACCTGTATTTAAGTTTTCGTAATATGTTAAGTTGCTTGGAAGTTCTTTCAGTAAGTACATCAATATGTTTTGTCCACTTACAATCATTGCTAAAAATAACACCTAAATGTTATGCACAGGAGATAGTGAAATATTGTTAAAGTAAAATAGTTAATTATTTTCTGAGTGCCTAGTACTAAAAATCATAATATCTGTTTTATTGGGATTTAATTTCACAAGCCATCTATACGACCATGCATTTAAATATTCTAAATCTGTATTTATTAATGTATGTAAATTTTCTTCATTATGTGCCATATGACCAATACAAGTGTCATCAGCAAATAGTCTACCAAAACCAGTTATATTGTCTGCTATGTCATTTATAAAAATTATAAAGAGCAATGGAACTAAGACCGACCATTGGGGCACACCAGCCTTTAATTCTCCAGTACTTGATATTGCATATTTAATAACTACTCGTTGTTTTCGTCTTGAAAGATAACTTTTTAACCAGAAAAGAAACTTCCCTTTTATGCCATAATTTTCGTGTTTTAAAATAAGCGCTTTAATCCAAACTGTATCAAAGGCTTTACTAATATCAGCAAAGGTTATACTAGTTGTTTGTTTTTTATCCAACGCAAGTAAAATATTATCATAAAGTTCAATTAACTGATGGGTAGTTGAATATCCCGGCAGAAAGCCAGACTGGAATTTATATAAAAGTTTGTTTATATGCAGATGATTATAAATCTGTTTATAAA
This sequence comes from Gigantidas platifrons, assembly GCA_002080005.1. Taxonomy (NCBI): domain Eukaryota; kingdom Metazoa; phylum Mollusca; class Bivalvia; order Mytilida; family Modiolidae; genus Gigantidas; species Gigantidas platifrons. Next base: position 59,747 of record MJUT01059679.1, read on the forward strand.
ATTTGTTTACTAAAATCTTACTAACACATGACAATAAGGAAACTGGACGATAATTTGGCGGTAGAGATTTATCCCCCTTTTTAAACAACGCAATGACATGGGCAATTTTCCACTGATCTGGAAAAACTATTTCTTGCATCGATCTATTGAATAACATGGACAGTGGTTTTGCTATTTCATTTTTTTACAGCTAATAACATTCGGTTACTTATAATATCATGTCCAACAGCATTATCTACATTCAACGTGGAAATTATATCTATAACATCTTGTTCACAAACTTCAATATCAGAGAGAACATTCAAGCATCTACAATCAACATCTGGTAAAACCGTACTTTCATCGTTTAAATTAGATATTGAACAAACATATTTATTTAAAATTTCTGCTTTTTCTATGGATTCGTATGATAATTTGAAATCATTCTCTGGGTCTGAAAGAGGAGGAGTCTCATTAGATGAACTTTCATTTTTTATTAACATATTCATGGTTTTCCAATATAATTTGCCGTTGGCTGATTTTAATTCATCTAAATATTCATTTATATTTGCATAAAATTTCTTTTTGGACTGTTTTTTTTTTAATTGTTTACCCTATTTCGCTGTTGTTTATATTTCATCTGTGTTAGTACTGATTTCACTCTAAGAAAAGTTTTACGAAAACGATCACGTATTCGTATCTCTCTTCTCAAAGTGGAATCAAACTAAACTTTGTCGTCATTTCTTATAATTACCTCTCTTGTCGGAATGCATATACTAGCAATTTTCAAAAATATTGACGTAAAATCAGAGACCGCTCCATGAATATCACTTGCACCAGTTATTAAATTGACCCAGTCTGTTTCAGATATTTTTTGTTTCATAAGAAGATAATCTGCTCGTTCATAATCACAAATGTTACGTTTATATGTTCCATCATGATCGCTAATCTCTCTGTCAATGGGTATTGTGTCACTATCAATAATACTTATCGAGTCGGTGATCAAAATTGGATTAATTAAAGAATAGTTACCTGTACGATTATCAAAACGTGTCGGTTTATTAAAAATGTTAACAAAACCATTGATGAAAATAATATCTCTAATATTTGTAGGAATATTAGCCATCAAATTTATGTTCAAATCACCCAAACATATAATATTGCAATTCTCGTCGAGAGCTCTTTTTAGCATAAAATCAAAATACTACCAATAATAAGCAGGTGCTTGTCTCACTGACCGGTATATGTTCCACTTGTCGTAAGCACTTCCCGGTCCTTTCTTCATTCATGATTATCACCGGGTTTGTAACATGATTAATACAACGAGTGTCACTAGTGAAGCAGGAACTGCTTTCCCTTCCGGAGCATCTGAGCTAACACCCGGTTTTAAGTGGGGTTCGTGTTACTCGATCTTTAGTTTTATGTTTGTTTTGTGGATCGGTTTTTTTTTTTGCCATTTGTGTTGTCTGTTCTTCTTCGATATATGGATTCTGATTACCCCTTTGGTGTCTTCAAACTCTTCATATTAATAAAGACGCAAGTGAGACATTTGATCTTAATCAAATGGAAATGAAAATGAAAGATCCCTCTTGTACAATGCTATAAACAGGGGGGGAAATGAGTAAGGGTATGAACAAGCACATTACTAAGTACTATAAAAGAACATCAATGACCTGAAAAACTCAGATAGAAAACAATAAAGGATACAAGAAATTTACGCATAAACCTTTGACGTGCAGTATCCTGTTACCTTCCGTATTATGTAGAGCGAGGAGTAATATACACTGGTTGCACAAGTATCCCGCTATAGATATGAAAAATGAAAATGCAACCAAAATCAGTATGTGCTGTCCAAAGTTTGAAGATACCAAAGGGGTAATAAGAAACCTTAAATCAAAGGACGGAAAATACAATGGCCAAATAAAAAAAGGACAAATAACGATCTACAAAGTATTACTAAGAAAACTAAAGATCGAACAACACGAATTCCACTAAACACCAAGGGTGAACTCAGGTGTTCCAGAAGGGCTTAGTAATTCCTGCTCTACATTTGCAATCAGTAGACGCTGTGAGTTCCAACCGATTTTTTTAAATATAAGGAAACAGCATTTGTTTTGCCTATTTGATATATGATAGACTCAGATCGACGTCCAATCTCTAATTGACGTCCACTCCTCAAATTGGCGTCCACTGACGTCATTATCTAAAATCACGGTCCAATTTTGGATATTCTCAAACCGGCGTCCTTTCCAAACTCTCATATCTATTGGCCCGTTTACACGATAAGTTTGCCATAAGTTTTTTTTTGTATTCTGTTATTTTTTTAAGGATTTTCCCATTCTTTAATATTATCAATAGGCGTAGAATCTACTTTGGCGGACCACGGAAGTCAGATATTGTAAAAAAAAAAGCGCATGACCATTCATTTTGTTACCATGCGGATATGACAATAAAAGGGTTAGGCTTAGGGTTAGGGTTAGGGTTAAGGTTAAGGTAAGGGTTAATGTTAGGGTTAGGGTTAGGGTTAGGTTTAGGGTTAAGGGTTAGGGTTAGGGTTATGGTTAGGGCTAGGGTTAGGGTTAAGGTTAAGATTAGGGTTAGGTTTAGGGTTAAGGTTAGGGTTAGGGTTAATGTTAGGGTTGAGGTTAAGGTTAGGGTTAGGATTAATGTTAGGGTTAGGGTTATGATTAAAGTTAGGGTAAGGGTTAGGATTAGGGTTAGGGTTATGATTAAGGTTAGGTTTAGGGTTAGGTTTAGGGTTAAGGTTAGGGTTAGGGTTTGAGTTAGGTTTAGGGTTAGGGTTAAGGTTAGGGTTAGGACTAGGTTTAGGGTTAGGGTTCAGGTTAGGGTTAGATTTAGGGTTAAGGTTAGTGTTAGGGTTAATGTTAGGGTTGAGGTTAAGGTTAGGTTTAGGATTAAGGTTAGGGTTAGGGTTATGATTAAGGTTAGGGTTAGGGTTAAGGTTAAGGTTAGGGTTAAGGTTAGGGTTAGGGTTAATGTTAGGGTTGAGGTTAAGGTTAGGGTTAGGTTTAGTGTTAGGGTTAAGGTTAGGATTAGGGCTAGGGTTAAGGTTGAGGTTAGGGTTAAGATTAGGGTTAGGGTTAATGATAGTGTTGAGGTTAAGGTTAGGGTTAGGATTAAGATTAGGGTTTGGGTTATGATTAAGGTTATGATTAAGGTTAAGGTTAGGGTTATGATTAAGGCCAGGGTTATGGTTAAGGTTAAGGGTAGGTTAGGGTCCGCTACTGCAACTATAAAATACAAAGGCATTTTTGTCTTTTGTCATCAATAACCCCTCATCTGGAATCTGGTATTGTCCCTTCTCCATCATTGCTTCAAAGACATTCCCTAACGGATGTGACGTCATTTCAAGTATACGCCAGTGACGTTATTGGACGTCGATTTGAGAAAGCGAAAAACGGCCATATATTTGAGAATTGGACGCCGATTTGATGATTGGACGTCGATTAAAGACTGGACGTCGATCTGAGTCTTACATATATACATGTATATCGTGGTCGTGAATGATGGTAGTTATATTTACAACTACTTATGTAATCAGTGCCTGTCACCACTAACCTTGTGAGTTCGAATCCCTTTCATGGCGAGAGGTACTCGATACAACTTTATGTGATACGTTTGTCAGTGACTTGCGCTGGTAGGTGGTTTTCTCGGGGTACTGCAGCTTCCTCCACCAATAAAACTGACCGCCAAGATAAAACTGAAATATTGTTGAGAGCGCTGTTGTTAAATACCATAACCCTAACCCCAACCCTTCTTCTTCATTTGATATAGACTATAAGTTGTGCGCAACTGATGTTATTGGTTAAAAGGTTACCATTGTTTCCCGAATTTGTCTTCCTATGGTTGTGTGTACTATGTAACATTTAAATGATGACTAAGGCCATCGGTCCTCTTTCATAGAACTAGAATGAAGAATGGAGTCATCACTTAGAATGTTTTACGGTTACCATCGCGACCTGGTCCAACCTTACATATGTTTTCTGTCACAAATGACCACGGATATGTTCCGTTTGTCGTAATCACACTTGTCGTTTCCTCATCACTGGGTTTGTAGCAATAGGTATTACGTGTGGAGAAAGAACGGTTTACTCATCCGGAGTCCATGAGTTCAATTCCTGTTTTAAGTGGGATATTTGGTGTTCGATCCTTAGTTTTGTGTGTGGTATTTTGTAGATATTGTTTTCCGTTGGTCATCGTATTACGGATGTTTTATTACCCCTTTGGTATCTACTAACCTTTTCATACTTAACACAGCATTTAGGTTACCTACAAAAAAGGTTACGAGTATGGCTCAACGTTCTTTATATCAACGCTGCTCAACCAATTCTATATGAGGACCGACATGTTACTCATATGTAAATAACACTTATATGACCGTATCAATTGATTAAGAGAGAAGATTTAACCCCATACAAACTAGATTACGTCCACCATGTTTTATTGAAGTGTCCATATCAATCACAGAGATTGAGTGGGTATGTATATATGTCTGTTGGGGTATCGATTTTGTCTGTTTCTGTGATTTTCGGATTAGATTTCTGAACTGTTCTGACGATGTGTTATATTCAGATTTTCATTTTATTATCATGCTATATATAATCTTAAGCTTAGATTATGGAAAAATGATCGGTGTGTTCTTTTTGCTTAGTCCGTATCCATTTTTTTCTCTAGCAAATCAAAGGCGAAATGATCATTGAGGATGTCACTGGTAAACCTGTAACTGCCATGAAGGTATTTGGTACCTCAATTAGAGCCCTCATGGATCATCTGTTTCGTACCTTTACTGAAAGAGGATTCGACATAGAGCCAGAGGACATCCGATGGGTGTTAACAGTACCTGCAATATGGTCAGACGCAGCAAAACAGTTCATGCGAAAAAGTGCTAACTTAGTAAATACAATGTATACAAAATTAACAAGAACAGGAATGTATATCATAAAATGTATTAAATAAATACCCCCTGCCCCCAACATTTTGTAGCAACATATTTACAACTGTCAAAATTTCAGCCAATTTAGTTACACTATCGGGAAAGTATCCGGATTCGCCAGTAGCTTCTCAGTTGCACAATTTTCATTATGGTAAACGCACAATGTTGACAAGAAAACAAATGATATAAGTAGCCAGAGTCTAAAGGATAACATATCCTGTTTTAATATTAGTAGTTTGAACTATGCAAGATTTGAAGAAATATCTATTTTAGTAAAGGTCTCCATCTTGAAGGAAGACTGGGTTGTCCGATACAAATTTGGTACGAGTTACTTTAGAAGCAAGGATATGAAAACAAAATGAGGAGTCTCAACATACAAACTATACAAAAGAAAAGCGAGTAATCTTAATATTTACTGTTGTTCTTTTATAAATTTAGGTTGGAATTAAAGACAACCAGTTGTTGATTGCACTGGAGCCAGAAGCAGCATCCATATATTGCCAATATCTCCCAACAAAAAAACTTAAAGGTGCTGAAATGGGGTTTTCAATGTCTGAGGAAGGAACACAATACATGATTGTTGATAACGGAGGTAAGTACATTGATGTTATATATATATTCCGTATGTACAATGACAAATTTAGTGTGCACGACTCGTTTCTGGAATAACTTGCATCAGGTACACTAAGGGTCACCAATACATGCAGATGACCATATAACTTTTGGGAATTTTGATAGATGTCTTAGGCAGCTGGGGTTCTTGAACAAATAAGGATCATTACATCACCAACGTTCTTAGGGTATGTGCATAATTTAGATGAAATCGATACCTTTGAAAAAAACGGGTGATGTTTCTGTTTGATAAGGCTTAAACAACAGTACTCGCAGTAGAAATGAAACCTTTGAACCGTAATGGAAGCGAGAGGTTGGCGCCATAAAATCTGATTCAATCCACAATTTCTTTAGAAATGCCTGTACCAAGTCAGGGCCATTGCGGTTTCCCAGTTTCCCGGTTGTTGACTGATTTTGTCTGTTTATTGATTTATGCGTTTTGACGTTCCCTTTGTAAGATTGCTCTGTGTTCGGTAATTTTGTTATTACCCTTATGAAAATAATATTTTATAAGTAAAACAATGGAGGAAAATAACAATAGAAGAAAGTAAAACTTCATCTGCAACGCAATTTAAACCATTTCGAAACAAAGCAGATATTCTGCAAACACATTATTGTTTCCAACAATGTTTAGACACGCAGTCAAACGTGAATATTGAAAAGAGGCAATTTGCATATATTTACACAAAAAATAAATACATATATTGTTTTCAATATTATGAAACACCATTTGTTTTTTTTTCTTTGCTTCGTTGGTATATATACATGTGCATCGTGGTCGTGATCGCATGGTAGTGCAATGGATGCCCATCACCGCCAACGTCCGAATCCTACCCTTGACGAGATGCATTCGATACAACATTATGTGATAAATATTGTCAGTGACTTGCAGCAGGTATGATGTTTTCTCCAAGTACTCCGGCTACCTCCACCAATAAAACTGACAGCCAGGATAAAACTGACATATTGTTGAAAGAGGCGTTAAACACCACAACCCTAACCCCCAAAAAATTAACGCACGTACTAATGCAAATCTAGTAATTACATCATGTTTAAATAGAATATTATTTTCAGGAGGCACATCTGACATTACCGTCCACGAAAAATTAAGTAATGGCAGGTTGACGGAACTGTGTCGTGCATCTGGGGGAGATATTGGTGGAACATCAGTCGATAATGCATTCTTTCAGATATTTGTTAAACTTGTAGGAGCACCACTGCTGAATGCAATGAATAAAGAAGAACCGTTAGCCTATCTCGATATATTCCGAGAATTTGAAGCTGTAAAAAGAACAGTTTCTACAGATAAAGAGGGAACAGTCACGATGTCCATTCCACGGGCTTTCCTTGATGATATTTGTAAGAAATATCTGAAGGAGGATTTTGAAGCAGTTGTCCAGTCTTCGCCTTACCACGATAGGCTGATACTTCGGTATGACAAAATGAGAATTGATAGTAAGTTGATAATAGATATGTTCAAACAAGCATCAGAAAGAATAATTGAGCTAATTGCTGACGTTTTAAAGAAGATGAAAGGATCAAATTTGAAAATGATCGTTCTAGTAGGTGGATTCTCTGGCTGCAAAATAATTCAAGACAGCATAAAATCTTTCTTTCCAAACCACCGTGTGATAGTTCCGGAAGACATAGAATTAGCGGTTTTAAAAGGAGCAGTTTTATTCGGACATAAACCCGACTACATAGTGGCCAGAATTGCCAGATATTCTTACGGTATTGCAGTGCGGGTGAATTTTAATCCAGACATCCACGAACCAGGTCGGTGTGTTGTAATAAATGGAAAGAAAAAGTGTAAGAATATCTTTAAACTTTACATAAAATCAGGATCTGTTGTAGATCTTGGAGCTACAATCACCGGTGGACTACAAACTACAAAACCATTTCAAAGTAGAGTATCCTTTCTTATATTCCAGTCGACAATAGAGTGTCCACAATATACAGATGTAGAAGATTGTACAGAATTAGGAACCTTATGTGTCGACATACAAGACCCATCTGAAGAGAAACGTGGTTTTCGTGTAAATATGATTTTTGGCAACACTGAACTTAAAGTCACCGCAATCGAAAAAAAGTCTGGAGTAGAATGTGGAACAGTTTTAGATTTAATTTGAATCGTATACTTAGCATTCATATGTTAGTTTTACATACTAACGAACGGAAGTCAACTCGACGTTTTAAAAAGCATTCATAGGACATTTTACTATTAATATTTATGGATGTAATGATGCTCTTGTTGGACATTAGTTTTCTGAAAATATATCTGTTGAATTCATAATTTAATTTCCATATAAAGTCGTTGATTTTTAGCTAGGTCAGCTTTTATTTGCCTAGTAAAACAATTTTTCGGAAGTATATGATGAAAATATCAATATTGCCCCGGCTATCATCCCTCGACCTATATCAGACCGAGACGCAATCGATAGCTGATATGATAATCTCGGGATGATCCCCGGGTTGATATGGAAAAGACGATGTATTAATCTGTATATAATAACTGCGATTGATTTTGTATAGAAATTTACATATTGTTTTAGAAGTTCTATGTAGAAAATACATCTGTGGTATTAATTTGTAAATACTATTTTTTCTTGACGACAAATCCCCGTAAATACATGTTTCTGTGTTTATTATGGGTTTGATGTAATTACCCCTTTGGTATCTTCAAACTCTTCTTAACTATTTATTTAATTTCTTCAATATACTCATCACATATTTATACTTATCTACTAAAATAAAATGTAACATTTTTTCAGTATATTCTATGTTAATTTCAGCAGCAAATGACCAGGTTTGGTTTTATTTGGTTTTATGGTGTTTAACGCCACTTTCAACAATATTTCAGTTATATGGTGGCGGTCAGTTTTAATGGTGGAGGAAACCGGAGTACCCAGAGAAAACCACCGACCTGCCGCAAGTCACTCACAAACTTTATCAGATAATGTTGTTGAACCCACAACATCAGTAGTGATAGCAAATGGCCAGGAACAATCTACAAGTTCATTATTATATTTCAATATTTTTCCTTAAAGAAAATTAAATGAAAACATTTTTCGATATGAAAATTCTAAAAAAATTCTCTAAGGAAAATTGCATATCCTTGAGGAAATTTCAAATTTCCTACTGGAAACAATCGCCTTTTGCCAATCCACGGAGGAATAACGAAAAATCAGAAATATTCAAATATTAAAAATAAACTCCACCGGAAGTGCAATCTTATCCTCGATACTGTTTAAGCTTCCGGAAAGGTCAGTTTGTATATGTTCTACAGATATGGGTTACACATTAAATGCAACTAGAGACTCGCCAAATCCTGTACTGCTCACTTATTCCGTGGAATTATTCATTGGCACAGAAATGTGTAGATTCTTTAGAGGACAATTCATGAAATATACCATCCAAGTTTCCCTTTGAAAGGTTTAGTTGTTTAAGGCAAATATACCTCAAAACATATTTGTTTCTCCATAATGTCCTATATTATTCTTTGCTCTGTGGTGATAGACATATTGGATTACAGACACCAACTTTGTCAGGAACAATCCAGTAATCATGTACATAAAATTTGGATTCAAAATTTGTAGTTTATCAACTTTTTGTTCATGTTGTCCATTTCCGATTGGGACCTCAATTAAACTAAACCCTCCGATGGCGGCCATTTTGGATTTCCAATAAATTAATGTATATCTTGTAGAGGATCATCTAAGAAATATTCCATCAAAATTTACTTTTAAATGACCCAGTTGCTCCACAAAAATATTTCGGTTTTCCCCAATGTGTATTTAATTAAACACATTTCCCATAGGACCATATTTAAGAAGAGGGCGAAGATATCAAAGGAGTCATTAGAATCCGCAAATCGAAGGACACACACCACAATGGCCAAAAGGAAAAGGATAAAGGACAAAAGGGAAAACAAACAACGATCTACAATACATTACACATAAAACTAAAGATCGAGTAACACGATCCCTACTAAAGACCGGGGATGAAAAAACGTGCTCCGGAATGTGTAGCAATTCCTGCAAGAGACCATCAAATGATTATTCATGCACAGTATGAGTTCAATATTGTTTGTAGTTCCTGGGAAAAATATATTTATTAACTTACCTGACCCCAAGTGTCATGTGAGGTATTGCCATTACTGGACATCCGTCGTCGTCGGTGTCCTCATCTTTAAACTTTTACATTTTAATCTTATTCTCTTAAACCAATTGGAACCAAACTTGGAAGAGATGTTTACTGGATAGTCTCCGACAAAGTCATGAGGCTAGATCAGAAATACATAAAAGAAACAAGAGACCTAAATGTGTCAACGAGGGTCTGTCCATATATATAGGTATACATTATGTATTGCTCACTTGTTTTCGATGACGATTTCTGTAATGTATTCCGTAAAAAAGTTCCTTTCAGACATATGCATAACGTTATTATATAACTATTACAGTTTTAGATATAAAAAGGGTTAAAGGGGGAAAGGGGTAAAACAACAATTGAACCTTTCAATTTTCATCCAATTGTACGGTAGGTTTTTTGCAAAGTGTTCATCTTTATAAGTTATTGATAAGCTATACAATTTGTTTGCTATTTTATTTAAAAAGAGTGTCAAAAAGAGACCAAATTCCGAAATTTTGCATATTTGAAAGGAATATAGAAATTATATTTTGCATCCATTTTTGATGTGTTTTTTTTGTTGTTGAATGGATTGTGTTAAGTTCTTTCAGTAGTATGTCGACATTTTCCCCTATCTTTTACAGAACAACGGCCATTTGTTTTATTGAAGTCCTACTTTAATGGGTTACAATTGAACAATAGATCCTATGTAAAAATGAATACAATCATTTTCCTTAAAATCTAGACTTCATTGAACATTGAACACAGACTGAATAATCAGGTCAGCGATGCAGGATCAGGTGAGCCACTACATTATTGTCCAATATGTTAATAAAAACACCAATATATAACAAAGAAAGTCAGGTGCCCCCGGAAGGGTAAGTTGTTCCTGCGTCACAAATTTGTTTTCGATTGCTTTTGGAGAAGAAAATGATACGTAGGACAACAAAGACGGACGCTAAGTGAAGACAATAGTCAAAATCGTACACGGTCCTTTGTATCAGGTCACATGCAAGCTTAAATTAAAAAAAATATATATTTATATGAGGGAACAAAGAAAAGAATTCGGAGGATCTATACCTCATAAAGTTAAACGTTACGTATATTTATTATCTTCAGCAAGACTAACAAATATTCATTGATTCACTGATACAACAAAATAAGTCAGGTTCCCCGGAAGGGTATGCTGTTCCTTCGTCAAAATTTGTTTTCAATTGGTTTTGGGGAAGAAAATACTAACGTAGGACAACAACGACGGACGCAAGACTAAATAAAAATCTATAGCTCACATGGTCCTTTCGATCAGGTGACAGGCAGGCTCAAAAATACATGAGAGAACAAAGATAAGGAGTCGGAGGATCTATGCCTCATAGAGTTAAACGTTACGTATACCTATTATCTACACCATGGCGAACAAATATTCATTGATTTTAAGTGAGTGAGTGATTGTTGTTTAACGTCAAATGAGAGATTTTTCAACTATATCACGGCGAGAACAAGTTACATTCGATGAGATTATAATGATGTCCACTTTGTACTAGATCAACAAGCTTTGTTGAATTTTTATTGTCATTGCCCATTGATTAGACAATTGGAAGCCCGCTTAAAGTTGGGGTGAACTCGTTAGCTCTGGAAGGGCAGGTTCTTCTTCCACTAGTAACACACGTCATACTATTGTGAAACGACAAGAACGTCCTTTGATATTGAATTCGTACTGGACACCACTAAAACACAGATTAATAAGAGTTTGAAGATACCAAAGGGGATATCAGAATCTGTAAATCGAAGAAGCACAGACATCGCATGTTAGTGTGAAAATAACTATTCACACCCCTGACAGACAATTCAACAAAAGAGAATCACGTGATAACAAACTTCACAAACTAACTACAGTGAAGAATACGATAAAAAAAATGAAAAGAATGGACTTCACAATCCACGTGCATGGATATGGTGATAACATATGTCGCCTGTTACAAAAATATACTCTGCAAAAAAAGAAACGCATAATAAGTTTTCTGAAATTTTAATCAGTGTATTTCAAATGGATGTATCACAGTGATGCTTCCGAATATCGAGATCAAATTTCACACACAGATTTAATAAAATCTATATTATCCCAATTCATTCACAACAGTCTCATAAATTAATAAATGTTTGCTTCCGGTGACACCAAGGAGAATTACCAACATTCAAAATCTGAGTTTGAGTTTGTGGAAAGAGTCTTGTGAAGAAAAAGAAGTCAAGAAACTATTGGATGAATTAAATCCAAATAAATCACAAGGGTCAGACAGCCTTCACCCGAAGGCGCTAAAAGAACTAAAATATGTCTTAGCAAAACCTTTAACAAGGATATCACCCCTAACCAACATTTTGTACTACTACTATAGTAAGAACAAAGCGCGGGAAAATAACGTCACTCCCGATTATGACATCACTTCCGCTCACGAGACTGACGTCACTTCCGGTCACGTGACTTCCGGTGACGTCATTTCTGGTGATGTCACTTCCAGTAGCACACCTTTCCCAAATTATGATGATCTACAGGTCCTCAAAACAGTCAAGTACTGATCAAACCCCTAACACCCCGTCGCCACCACCACCACCACATTTTAATTGGACACAAGTTATTAACGTGGATTTTATAAATGATGGGAAATGTTTTACTACATAGTATCAGATAAAAATGGTGAAATGTCTTAACGATCGTACAGTGTTATCAACCGTAGACGTTCACTGGTGGATGATCAGCAATTGGTCAAATTTATCAATATATTTCATCCTGGTAGTAGATTGGTAAGACAAATGAATGCTTAAAGGTGGGAAAATACGAGAGCAAAATTACCAAGACCATGGCCCAAAGTAATGTGTGGGTGGATAATTGCCTCTAGTCTATGTTTATTTATTTGTTTAAATAGTAGTTTTGTGTAAATACACACATTACAGAAAAAGAACTTCGTGATAAAAAACATTAAACACAGATTGTAAATTAGTTTATTTATAGAATACAAAGAAAATGAAACACAGACTTCATTATAGATGATTACAAACTTTCATGGAACGCACATATATTTTTAATATACAACAAGGCAAGAGAAGACAACCTGATATTTACTAATGATATCAAAGGGGGTGTCATTCAAGACTAATGTATAATGAATGATGATGATTGTTGTTTTTGGTGTGTGTTGAAGTTAATAAGTAACTGCGATTCTATTATTAGTTGTGTGTGAGATGCATTTTTAGCCGTGGCTAAGCCACATGCTATTGCTACTAGAACCTTCAAGAACGGTAACTCATGCTGTATTACGTATGGTTCACGTGCCACTCAGTTATTACTACGCATTGAAACATAGTTCTCATTATAGTGTGTATTGATTTCGCAATACCCAACGAATAAATATGACAACTGACCACAATAAATTAATATACAAATGAGTTTCTATGATTCTAAATCTATTGAGACTGGAACTTCCACCTGTAAAATTCTCAGAATCGAAGCGTAGATATCCATTGTTTTGATCGTGTCGTCACATCACTTCAATCTAAGATGTCGGAGGGAAGGGCTAATTTAAAAACAATAAATATTTATCCCATTTAAGGGTGTAAATATAAATATTCAAGGTTAATTAAGGATGTAAATATAAATATTCAAGGATAATTAACAATGGAAGATTTTAGAAAAAATATTTATCTTACAGAACGGTATCACTGTACTTCACAAATCAGATTAATGTAAACTGTACACAGTTCAATAATATATAAATAAATCGCTATTTTTAACCAGATGGAGAGTACGTGGGTCTAATTGAAGAACAATCAAAGAACCCAAAACTACTATTTGCGTTGATTTATGTGTTATTCATAGCAATATTATGCATTTAATAATCATTTTGATTACAAAAATATATAAAAAAAAATTATGAAAAACGATCTAGTTTAGCAAATATCACTTCTTCTTTTCCCAATCGCGGCGATTTGCAGATCGACATGAAGAAAAGAAGCCGTAATCTACGTTTTACATAGTTTTAAGTGTTATTTACATGAAAATCTAGATTTAATAATCATTTTCTGTACTTTATTACAAAAAAATATTTAAACCGATATATTTGAGCAAATATTATCATTGTTCTTCTTTTCTGATATTTTTGTTTTTCTGGTAAAATACTTCTTGAATACGATAGATTTCAGTAAACACGATATCGGCATTTTCATAAAAGACACGTGGCAAATATACACGGGTGCCATACGCATATAGGACGATTATTCAAAATTACAAGTCGACTTGAACTTCGTGTAATTATCATTACCTAAAAAAGTTGTAAATTTATAATCATTTTGATTACGTAATTAAATATATGTTACCTCGGTTTAATTGACGTGGGACATAGAGTCGTGTCGGGGCAGTAACTAATGATACATTTTATGCTTTCAAACAACTTTAAGTGGCGAATTACTCTAAAAAAATAATTGTCAAAATTAAAATGCATTCGTCAATTACGAAAATGACGAGAGCGCTGGCTGAATCACAGTTAAATAGCGGTAAAACATTATACATGTACTCGAAAGTTCCCCCCTCAGTTGCAGTCGCAATTTTGCAAGTTCTAAACGGGTGAAATTCGTAGCTCTATAAGACCATAAGAGTTACGGGACCACAGCTAATATGTTACCTAAATGTGTAATCTAAGCAGGGCCTCCAAGAGAAATTTTACAAGGCGGACAAGACTGCTTTGGAAAGGCTGAGACTTCTCTCAAAATAGAGGATTTGAGGTCCAATTAAACCGCTGCTAAACTTTCATGAATATGTTATTTCTTGTGCAGCAGAATGTCTAGATAACATATCCTTTATACAAAGCAGTAACAAATGTAATTTAGAAGTCTACGTGAATTTTACATAATTATTTTTCTAAATCAACTAAAAATAGTTGAAAATGCAAAAAAAAAATGAAATAAAACATCTAGGGCTAAGGATAATGGGGCCCTTCAGAGAATCACGGGCCCTTTCATGGCTCTCCTTGTACCAGACGATGTACCGGCTGAACCCCCCCCCTTTTCCTTCCTCTCATAGGACCAGGGCCCGTATGCATAAGACATCTTAACTTTAGTATTACTTAAACTAAGATTTCACTTAGGAATCCCTTAGTTAAGTGATAATCTTAAGTAGTATGCACATAACTACTTAAGTTTTTACTTAACTAAGGAAACCTTAAGTGGAAATTATCGGAACTCTTCTCCATTTACCGTTTAATATTATATTTATTCATCCTTAGTAATTTCGCTTTGATTTTTCAATACATATAATGCACGCTTTTATTACTTTGTGCGGTTAAGCATTCAAGGTCGGGTGTGTTTGAATATTACTATTCGTGACCGTTGAAAATAAACAATGTCTAAAAGGAAGCCAAATTGGACAGATAGAGAAAAAGTTGTATTGCTGGAGGAGTGTGAGAAAAGAAAGGCTATTTTAAAAGCAGTAGTCCTCATCGATAACTTCTGCGGACAAAAATAGGACATGGCAGGAAATTGCCAATATAATTAATGCCGGGAATTCAGTAAAAAGAAGACGTCAAAGAAGTACAGAATAAAATGGGACAATATATGTGCTAATGCAAAAACTGAGGTTTCATTACATCTAAACCTTTCAAATAATTCCAAATCATCATATATTTCTAATGGATTAGTTCTATCTCTAAAGATACGTTCCCTTCTCATAGCCCTTCTAACTTCTAGCATTCGATACCGGTTAACGTGAAACATTGTACGTGACAATTTTAATTTTGAAATGAGTTACTGTATTCTTATTTTAAGGAGCTTTATGCATACCACTTAAGTGGAATGGGCGGAGCTATTTAAAACTAAGATTTCGCTAAGGAAATTCTTAGTTTAAGTAGTATTATGCATACCACTTAAGTAAAAGGGGCGGAGTTACCTTAAATTAAGTGCTTTCTTTCTAAGGAAAATCTTAACTTAAGTAGCTTTATGCATACGGGCCCTGATTCTCAGGATGGATCAGTTTTTGCCCTGTTCAATTTAAGTTTCCATTTTCAATATTACAGTCTACATACAAATACATATCAGAATGTGAAGAAAATGTCTTCCTCGTTTCAAATAAGATACGTTAATTTACATTAAATGATACAAACTAAAAGTATAAATTAGTTTGTGTTACCATGTTTGAAATGAAGAGTGATAGTAATACGTTAATTTACATTAAATGATACAAACTAAAAGTATAAATTAGTTTGTGTTACCATGTTTGAAATGAAGAGTGATAGTACGATCTTTGTATTAATTTGTAAAAATTGTTAATCTTGAAAAAAACAACTACTTTGCTTTGAAATTTATGTTCAATACATATGATGTTGTCATAAAATCTACTGTCATATGGTAAAACTCCATCGAATATCAACCAAACATTTTATCAAGTGAAAAAGTAATATTATAGTGTATATATTTAACGTATTGCTGGTTGTAGAGGTTTAGTACTTATTGTATATGTTTAGTGCTAAATGCATAATGCGAAAGGAATGATGGAGTTTGACACTT
>MJUT01059679.1:76054-101508 GCA_002080005.1 Gigantidas platifrons
GGGGGGGGGGGGGTAACATAAAATGATATACAAAAAGAAAGTTTTGAAATAACCAATATTTTTTAATGTGTGGCCAATTGTTTCCTATACACTTAACATTTTCATATCAGAATAGCCAGTTTAGCATTGTTATTGTCGTTAATGTTTTTTCATGGATAGATTTTAAAATCTATTATGATTTTTTTTTTATATATCGTAGCATAATACAGACAGTATTTCATTAAAGATGTTTTTCTGTCTGATATGTGATACTTTTTATTATCTTTTTCTCTTTGAAACTACCTGTGCAATTAGTGCTTATCACCACTGAAGTTGTGTGTTCCAATCCCGGTTTTGGTACTTGATACAACATTATGTGATAACGTTTGTCAGTGACTTGCCAAAGGTAGGTTGTATACTCTGGGTACTCCGGTCTCCTCAAGCCAATCAAACTAACCGCCACGATATAGCTGAAATATTGTTTGAAACTGGCGTTAAACGCCATAATCATAGAAATTAGTGAATACTTTCCGTGGAATATTATTATACCATTATGTCATCTTTTTATCTGTGGTAATAAAATCTCTGATAATCCTGCAGCTGCTCCATTGCCACCTTTTACTTACATGCCACTCAGGCGAGGTGTACTCGCTACAACATTGGTGATAAAGTTTGTCGTTGACTTGCCGAAGGTTCATGGTTTTCTTCGGGTACTCCGGTTTCCTCCAGTAATAATATTCCAAGTCTGACCCCATGGTGTCAATAATTGTACTATAAATTTGGCTATTATTATTATTCTTAATTTACTGCTTTTGGTTGCTATTCTCAATTTGGCTATTATTATTATTCTTAATTTACTGCTTTTGGTTGCTATTCTCAATTGGTATCTGTTATTATATGAACTGATAATTGTTTTTTTAAATAAGCAATGTTAGGTCCAAAAAAATGTTGATTTACAAACTTATACTTTTACAACATTACCATTCTTAAGCGAAAACATCAAGTCTCTTATATTTATGTATTATAACCTTATCAATCAGATTTGAACATCAAGGTGCCAGTATATCAAACATGGTTAATATTTAAATGTAATGATTTGTCTAGACTGCCATGACATGGAAATATTAAGATGATATATGCTTGTTGAATGCAGTAAGGAGGTAAATTCAACATGGCTACAAACAGTAGCCTATAGTGAATAACATTTACATCTTGACAATTTTTCAATAGGGATCATTCACCAAATTTCTTTCGACAGACGTCGCTGTTGTTCCATAAGTGGTTAGCGGAACGTTTTAATCTCGATGACGCTTGCACTGTTAGCGTTAGGTACAAGGACACTTCAATATATAATGCCCTTATAACATGAATAGGAAAATTCTGTACATTTCGTTCACAAACAAAACTGTTCTTACGACTTTTTTTTTATTTTATAAATCATAACATTATTATACAAGTTAGATAAACTACTATGAAACAAAAGAAGTTACCCGTATTGCGGGATATTCAATACGGGCCGCTTCTTTATTTTCAATAGTACTGTATCTTGTACTTACAACCATTGCGCTGGAACAGTTGACTACAGTACGACAGAGATATTAGGTTATTAATTAAATTCCTAACGGTGTATACGTGTATCACATTTCATTTCTTTGCATTAGCATTAGAGGAAAAGGGTGTATTTTACTCTGATGAAAAGATTTCGATGCTACATTTTTGTACCTGAATAAAAATGCACTCTGAAACGGAATTTTTATTCTGGGAAAAAATAGTCCCTTTATGACTAATAATAAAAATCTTGGTAAAAGGATAAAAAATCAAAACCATACATGTACAATACACAGGAACACAACAAATTCATTTATACCTTTAGGCAGTAATATACAATTTTCAACAAACACAGAAAAGAACAAGTAATAATAAAAAAATCTTGTAACAATGAACAAATAGAATTTTCAAGTAGCATACTTTATATCATTTAAAGGGGAGCTTATTCAAAATCAATCTAAAAACGGGCAATGATAAAAGAAAATTAATATCAATAATAAATTTATGTTTGTAATTAACAATCCAAAGGGAACACATTTATGATTATTTTCAAAAATTATTCTTCATCTGTATGATATAATATATCCAGTTTATGGAAAGGAAAAACTTAATTTATCTTCCCTACCTAGATCAAGGATTTATATAGTAGTTCTACTATGCAAATCCTTGCCTAGGTGATCACAGTTTTTATTTTTCCAACATATTTTCCTTTTCTCATTTTTGTTTCAATTTTTAGTTTAAACCACAAAAAAAAATCTTTTTAGATTCTCATCCCCTCCCTTCCCACTTTTTACCATTAAATTCACGATTTCCTATTTTCAATCAATTCATTTTCAAAATTTAACAAATTCTTCATTAGGGTATCAGTATACCAAATAAAGTATATATATTTTTTATTATGTAATGTTCTATCACGATAGTTAGTTACCATATGTATCTAGTTCTACAATATTTAACTCAGTAGTCCGTAAGGGGCCTTCGTGGTGATCGTTTGGTAGCTGTTACGAGTTCGAATCTCGCCCAGGCGATACAACATTATGTGATAAAGTTTGCCAGTGACTTGTGGCAGGTCCGTGGTTTTCTCTGTGCTCTCCGTTTTACTCCACCAATAAAACTGACCCCCACTGAAATTTGTTGAAAATGGTGTTAAACACCAAACCCAGTAGTCTGTACGCTTCCAATCATGTACGTTTACATTTTTTTTATGTTTGTTTTTATTGTAAAGAACGCTGGGTTTTATGTAAATTCCCGATTTTTTTCGTAGCATTACTGAAATTGTAATTTAAATCGTTTGACTGTTCATTTCAATAACAGGTAGCTAACTAAAGTTATCAATAACGTTTTTACTTGCATTAGAATGGAATAAACCTACAAAAATCATGTGCTTTGCCTTTAGTCCTTAATCATTAAAAAGTTCATTATGCCAAATAATTGTAATCTTCAATATATTTTACATATATATTACAATGAAATAAATTTGATAATTGGGAGTGGTGCGTGTATAGGTCAACAGATAAGAACAGTTTGTAGATGCCAAAAGGGTTATCGGAAGTCATATCTCGAAGAAGGGCAGGCAATGCAATGGCCAAAAGAAAAAGGACAAAATGATAAACAGTGGTGGTCTACAAAAAACTACACAGAAAACTGAAGATTGATCAGCACGAATCCCACTTAAAACCCGACGGAATTCTGTCGGTGACAACTTGAGTCTTCAGTTTTACATTGTATGGCAGTTCCAGGTTTTCTATGATGATCCGCCAGTCTGATTGTACAAAATATTTGAATGCTACCAAAATCTGTCGAAAATAATTTAAAATAGTAAGAAACAACGAATTTTCTTTATTTCAGTATTTATTATGCAATTCATAATACATCTGCAGTAGTAATATGGTAGTCTACTTCTCGATTCTGATTGGCTGAAGAAGTCGTGACGTCATACAGAAAATCCCCTTAGCATGTTAAATAATTTCAATATGCAAATGAGTGATAATAAAGCCATAAATTATGCCAATGAAAGCACGATATGGCAATAAAGATGTCAAAATGATTGACATATGCAAATGAGTAATGATAAAGCGATAAAATTATGCTAATGAAGGCACGACATGACGATAAAGATATCAAATTGACTGACACATGATGGAGGGCATGTAATTAATCACTACACCACATCAAAGATCCAATTTAAATATGTCATAAACATCCTAATAAATCTACATATCATTAAAACCAAAACCCATATAAAAGGAGCTGCAATCGCTTTCGAAACAGACTGCACAGAAAAGAAACACCAATATATGGTAAGTGTTATCTTTTGTATAAAACATTACAATTTCATTCTGTGATTATAACTTCAAGTTCTATAATATTTTTAAAGAAATTTAATGTAACAAATTAAGAATTTTAAACGAACAAAAAAAATCCATTAATTTTTCCTATAACCTTCAACAGCGCTACAATGATTTTTTCTCTGTTTCAGCAAAATGGCATCCAAACGACAAATCGAGGAGAATGATTCGACGGAAACAAAAAAGATAAAGACAGACTCATTGGAAAATTGTAGTGTTAAAACAACAGACCCATCCAGTAACGAGTCGCCAAACCTCGAAAACGACGATGAGATTTTTCCTTCTAATGACGACGAAAGATGTATGATTCATATTGGGGATGATATCTATGTCACTGCTAAAGTTTATAATGATAAATTGCAGATTCACATTAGGCATTACCACAGGATTGATAGTCAACTATACCCTACCAAAAAAGGAGTAACACTAAGTCCATCCAGATGGCTAGTGTTAGAAGATCGCCAAACAGAACTCACCCAATTTTTTGATGAATTTTATTCCGAAAAAAAATCAGAAGAAGATGAAAAAAACATACATTTAGGAGGAGGAATTTACGTCACCACAAATGATAAATACCCCGTGGTAAACATCCGACACTGGTGGAAACCTGAGGATGCCACAAAACCTTGTCCTACAAAGAAAGGGGTGATACTGAACAAAAATAAATGGACGCAGTTGAAGAACACAATGGCAGTAATGCGAGACTTTGTTCCTGAGCTGAATGATATCGGCATAGGTTGCATAGAAGATCATGCAAACCAAATGGGCATGTTACAATGCCCAGACTGCAATCCATTTGATTATGGACAATATTTATGAACTTTTATGTAGAACAAATTTGTATATATAAATATTCCAAAAATTGAATTTGTATCATTAGAACAATTTACTTCAAAATGAACGCATCCAAATATTCAAACGTTGATGGAAAAATGGTGGAGGAATATCGAATGGAAAAAGTAAAGCAACTGGAAGAAAGGATTACAGAGGATGTAAAGAGACATGCAAAGTTACTATCAAAATATAAGAACCGATGTAAAATAATCGAAGTGATCAGTCATTTATGTAATTTTGTGAACGTAATATCTGCAGGAGGTGCCGTAGGTTCAAGTGGTGTAGGATTATTACCTGCGGTTATACCGTGTGCCACTATCACAGGAATTGCAACCCTGACAAATGCAACATTACAAATGATACAGAAGAAACTAGACAGAAAAAGGAAGAAGCATTCCGAAATAATGGTGCTAGCACAAAGAACTAAAAACCGGATACAAAAAATGGTCAGCAGAAACACCGACGACGACCTATTGGAAATGTATGAGTTCGAAGAAATAATGAATTTAGAGACGAACTATGGCGACAACACACAAAAAATTGTAAATAAATTTTGTAAAAAATAAAAATGTACAAAATAAAAGTGTCATTTTTTTTCTGTAGCAAAAAAGTATTTCATCACCTCACTAAGTCATTCCGCCGTCCAAAAAAAATCAGGTCAAACTTTATATACGACAAATGGTACGACCCCCTAACACTCCCCACCTCGCATTCTAGTCCAACAAGTTATACCGTGCATCACTATCACAAGAACTGCAGCCCTAACAAAATATGACAATACAAAATGATACATAAGAAAACAGACGGAAAAAAAAGAAAGAAATGATATTAGCGCAAACAACAGAAAAAAAAACGCCTGCCGAAAAATAGTCAGCAGAAACAATGTTTAAATATTCAACTTAGAGACAAACTATGAGGTCACCAAACACAAAAAAAAGTATTTAAAACACATCGCTTAGTCATTCTGTCGTCAGTAGTCATGAGTTGGTCAAACTATTTACACGACATATGGTACGACCCCAAACATCCTGCCTCGTACTCTGGTCCCGACAAGTTGTATAGAATTGTTAAACAAGAGGCTAAATTTAAGATTGGAAAAACCCGAATCAAACAATGGTTACAGGATCAAGACTCTTATGGACTATCAAGAAATGTGGTCAGAAAATTCTCACGCAACAAATACGTGGTCAACACGGTCGATTCATTGTGGGAAATGGACTTAGCCGATCTATCCAACATAAAATCCTACAACGACAATTACACATATCTGTTATTTGTTATAGACGTATTCTCCCGTTTTCTGTGGATTCAGCCCATCAAAGACAAGAAGGCTAAGAACGTAATTGCAGCATTGAAGATCATCTTATCCTCAGGCAGAAAGCCCAAATCGATCAGGTCGGATAAGGGTAGCGAATTTAAGAATAAGGAGGTAAAGCATTTTTTGTCCAATGAAGGAATTCACACCTACTACTCACAAAATGAAACCAAATGTGCCGTGGTCGAAAGAGTGATCAGAACCATGAAATCTATTCTGTACCGTTATTTCAGACACAAGCAAACCCATAAATACACAGACGTTCTACAAGAAATCGTACACGACTATAACCACAGACCACACCGATCTCTGGGGCAGATTAGACCAATTGACGTTAATCGAGAAAATGCAAATGAAGTGAGATTAAGAGCTTATATGACAAAACTCAGACTCAAGAACGAGACACTTAAGGACGTGATAAAGAAAGAAAAGAAAAAGAAGCGACCTTTTAAATTCAAGATCGGCGATCTGGTCAGAATCACGTACCTGCGTCACCCCTTTCAAAGGGATTACCAACAAAAATGGACGGAAGAATTATTTAAAATACGTCGTCGTTACATGCGTCAAGGACTTCCTCTCTATCAATTAAAAGATTTCTCGAACGAAGACATTGATGGCACTTTCTATCAACCGGAACTACAGAAAGTGAATAAGGAATCTGACGCCACGTGGAAGATAGAAAAAATTATGAAAAAGAGAAAACGCAACGGTGTCAAAGAGGCTCTAGTTCGTTGGTTGGGATGGCCCAAGAAGTTCGATTCCTGGGTTCCCGAATCCGATATTCAATAAATACCGTAGCAACGTGTTGTATACCCTCATTCCATCACGAGATGAGCATACGAATGGTGTTGAGATCGTCTGACGACAAAAGTCTCTTCGACAACAAACCTTACGACTTTAACGTTCAATTGGATAAACAAATAGCCATCGACGGAAACTGGGTGGTCGCATTGACGGAAATCGAATTGAATTACATTAAAAAAGGAACCCAGGACGTATACGTGTTTTCAGACGTGTGTGCGGGAAGCTTCGTCGGTAAATCAGAACGACCGTTACTTCGAAGAGTCCAGGTGCAAAAGAAGAATATCATTTTCGAATCACCCTACTACGTACCCGTAAGGGTGAACGAATTGAATCAAATCAGAGTATATATAAAGGACCGAAACGACGAGGATTGTTCATTTCTAACCAAAGGTACTTGCATAACGTTACACTTTAAACGATTTCCATTCGTTTTTCAATGATGTTGTACGTCAGCGATCCAAAGATGTGGGAACAGGCGTTCCAAGACCTGTCGAATGGAAAGATCAACCCTTACGTATATAACAGAACACCGCAGACAGGTAGAGGATTGGGAGGAAGATATTCGTCCACGTTTCATGTGCCCGGAAAAGCACCAGAGAAGATAATCGTACCCGTCAGGCAAATTACTCCTACCGCTGCAGTGGCCGAGAGGGCTAAATCCGATCTGAAGAGGGAAAAGAAGGCAAAAATTCCACACGTGGATCCAAAGAGTATAAATACGACCGATAGAGCCAAACGCGCCACTCTAACCTCGACTGCCAAAAAGACCAGAGCTCGCGACGTATTTGACCTAGACGAACCGGTAAAGAAGAAGAATAGAAAATGTCGTATTTGAGTAAAACCGACAGGGACTTTGCAATTCCGCAACAGTTGTCTCTCTTTACCACACCTCCCAATCAACTCTCCATCGAAAAGATACATTTCGACGAAACCAGACCCCTCGCCAATTTCACGGACGCATCTACCATCGAATTTGCAGTGTCCGGTCAAGGATCGGAATACATAGATTTGAAACGCAGTAGACTCTACGTTCGTGCCAAAATCGTCAAAGCTGACGGAACCGATTTGACGAACAAGGAAAAGACCGGAATCATCAATCTTCCATTACAGACCATGTGGTCGCAAGTGGACGTCTACATGAACAATAAATTGGTGTCGTTAAACTCGTCTCACTATCCCTGGAAAGCCTACCTAAAGACCGTGTTGTCGAGTGGGTCCGACGAACAACGTTCTCAGTTACAGAGCCAACTGTTTTTCAAAGACGATGACCCCATGGATTCCGTCACCCTAAATTCGGGGTTCGTGAACCGCTACGAGTATACCAAACTGAGCCGCGAATTCGAACTGGAAGGATCGCTCATGGAAGACGTGTTCGATATGGACAAATACCTCGTTCAAGGGGTGGATCTATACATCAAATTATATCGTTCCAGCAACCCTTTCGTTCTGATGTCCGGAGAGGCCAGTCCAGATTACAAATTGAAAATTGTGGACGCCGCATTCAAGACATGTAAAGTGAAAGTGGACTCCGGCGTGTTGGTCAATCACGTCAAGCAGATCGAAAGGGAGCCGGCCAAATACTTTGTGCGTTCCACGGAAATCAAAAAGAACACCATTGCAAAGGACTCTGGAGAATTTATATGGGATAACATGTTCCCGAGAAGACCGTCACTAGTCGTAGTCGGTCTCCTTTCCCAGAAGGGTGGGAACGGCGCTTACGAGTCCAATCCCTTGAATTTCAAGCACTATTCTGCAACGGATGTTGGACTTTTCGTCAACGGAGAAAGCGTACCGACCAGACCGTTAAAGTTGGACTTCGGGGCCAACAGAAAATACGCCACGGCCTACCTCAACCTATTCGAAGCGTGTGAAAAAATCAACAGAGACACTGGACTCGGGATTTCTAGAGAAAATTTCGGTCTAGGATATACTCTCTACGTCTTCCCTTTGGATCCGACCTGTCTCGGTCAAGACTATATAAACCTCGTCAGACACGGTAACGTTAGACTGGAAATGAAATTCGGGACCCCACTGCCGGAAACCGTCACTTGCATTGCCTATGCCGAGTACCCTGAACTCTTGGAAATCGACAACGGACGACAAGTAAGCTACGCCGGACGATGAACGGTCGTCAGATCGACAGCATCATATCGAAGAACCCGTGCACTAGACGATATTTCAAAGGCGTGTTTTCCAGAGATACTTTACCCACGGACGTTACTTTTCCGAGCTTTTACGTCGTGAACACAGACGTGTCTTACCGACCTGGTGAACATTGGGTGGCTATAATACTCAACAGTCCACGTCACGGAGTATTTTTCGACAGTTTCGGACGAAAACCCGAAATGGAATTGGGACGCTTCATGGAGGACAACGTGGAACGCTACGATTATTTCGACCTACAGATACAATCCACTTCTTCTATATTTTGTGGTCTGTTTGTTATCGCATTTCTCGTGTCGTATTTTTGTATGTTAATGTCACTTAACGACTTCAAGACATTGTTCGATAAAAAAAAGTTGTCTGTTAATGATTGTATAGTGTACGACTATGTAACTCGTTATTACGATTTGTAAATAAAAACTTTTTTTTTGTACATTTTCTTGTCTTTCTTTCCTCTATAAATACGAAGAGTATCTTGCAATGTTCGTCATTTTTTTTGTTTGTTGAAGAGTGATGATGACGTCTGCGCCTTCGATTATTGCGGAGGGGGCCCCGCCGCCGCGATCTAGTGAATCGCCGGCGCGGCATAGAGACACGCGGGCGCGTGATGACGCGCCGCAATGGTGTGAACGGGAAAGTCTTTTACCGTTTCATTCACCGAGTACCATACTGATCAGTGGGTGTACCCAGAGTGGCAAGACCCATTTCACGAAGAGATTGTTGGAGAATGCTGCCGGAATGTTTGATACACCACCTCAAAGGATCATTTATGCTTATTCGGAGTATCAGCCCGTTTTTGACATCATGAAAACTACGATTCCTAAAATTACGTTTCACAAAGGATTACCCGACAGGGACGAAATCGAAGATTTTTCCGAAGGTCACGTGATTTTAGTGTTGGACGACCTCATGCTGAAAATCACCGCATCCGAAGAGTGCGTTCAGCTGTTCACGGTCACTTCTCACCATAAGAATGTTAGCGTTTTATTTTTGACTCAGAATCTATACCCTCCAGGACGATATGCCAGAAGCATTTCTCTCAATTGTGCCTACGTGGTTCTCTTTCGCAACGATCGTGATCAAAGGCAGGTCACGTGTTTTGCCTCCCAGATCCTTCCGGGGCAAACTGCGTATTTCAAAGACGCCTACGATAAGGCTACGAAAGAGAGATACGGATACCTGATGACGGACTTGTCTCCACATTCCGATAAACGATATAGACTACGTACTCGAATTTTTCCCGGCGAAGACACGTTAGTGTATGCACCGAGAGTATAAAAAGGACGTCTTCAAACAGAACCACGGTCATTGTTCGAGATGAGCAGTTTACTGGAACGACAAGGAGCCTTTATCAGACTGTTATACGATTGTCCACCGAGACAGAGAAAATCTCTCATACAATACATCACTGACGACCAGTTGAGAGCGTTATCACAGATAGCCCTAAACGTATTGCGAGGAAACGTTCCCATCACCGATTCGTATAAGAAGAAACTGAAACGATACAAGGACGTCATTCGTTCCTTGGCGAGTAGACAGATCAGCAAAGCCAGGAAGAGGAAAGCGCTACTAAAGTTTCACGCTGTCGTCCCTCTGTTGATAAAACCTGCTCTACAGTTACTGAATGGCTAAGGAACTGATCTTGATACCTAAAACTAAATACGAGTTTTTGACCAAAGTTCAACCAGAAAATGTACTGCAGATATCGGTGGATGAATCGCCTGCTGACGAACAACTGGAAACCGTCCTGAAATATGCCGTACCCAAAAACGTCGTGAACAAAGCACTGGGACTATGGAATTATCTGAAAGACCGCAAGGGACCCGTGCTGGATTGGAACCGTGACGGACTGATCTCACTTCGAGGCCAAATAGTACCGGGTTGTCACCTTATCGACCTTTTGAAACACGCAGTTACCCCCTTTTCGCAAAGGGAACCGACAGGTTATGACCAATTTCGTCGTGCCTTACAGGAGATGTATACACCTACCGGATTCATCGTGGAACGTAAGACCACAAAGAATAAACAGCAAGGACGTGGATATGTGAAAGGAAAAATGGACATGGGACCTCCGGGACGAAAACAATCATTTCGATGGATTCCTTATTGAACAAAAAATCTTGTGTATTGTTTCTCTTTTTATTTGTTAGATAATAAAATATATATACAAAAATACATTATGTTTTAATAGCCATATGGTATCGTACTCAAGTCTGGAAGGACCACTCTTTTGGTATAGCCGATCTTGTATTGTTTGTCCTCCTTTCTGTTATATAATGTCCTTTTTCTGGCATCTCTGCAGATCTTACTCGGATTGGTAACGCTAATTATCTCATTGTCTTCAAATTTCCTTTTTCTCTTAGCGGGATTTTTCTGAATCACCAGGTCCTTAACGGCATCGAAATTGAT
Source organism: Gigantidas platifrons (assembly GCA_002080005.1). NCBI lineage: Eukaryota > Metazoa > Mollusca > Bivalvia > Mytilida > Modiolidae > Gigantidas > Gigantidas platifrons. Next base: position 87,455 of record MJUT01059679.1, read on the forward strand.
CAGTCTACTGTTTGCAAAGTTTAAGCTAAATCCTCGCACTTTACACGTTTCCGTACCGTCACATGTCCTGAAAGCGTAATTTTTAGGTCCGCCAGACACGTATTCCACGATGTATTTTTGTTTTGATGGAATCTCGTTGGTCAGCTGGTCAAGATAGTCACCGATGGGAAGACGCTTGGTGTGCTGATGCGCTCTATCGATAAAAATTACGGAATCTGTGTCCATATACAGACAGTCTTCGCCTATCTCTTCCAAAACGCTGTACAATTTAAGACGAGCCCAAGAGGTGGTGAACGAAGCTAAGAAGATGTTGGTTTTGGTATCCACGGGCAGGAAGAGGGGATCGTCCGACCATTCGAGTTGAAGAATCTCGGGTGTGAGAATGTGAAAGTCGTGTACGTCTTTCTTTGGGTCTGAAAGTATCTGGAAAAAGGCTTCTGCTTCCGATTCGTGGATGAAACGAGACTGCTTTAACCCGAGTCTCTGACCAAACTTACCCCAAAAGCTGTTGAGACAGAGTTTGGCGAAACTGCGCAGTCCGGGGTTCGTCTCGATCTTGTGATAATCGAGTCTGATCCCCTCTTTTTCCTCGTAGTTTTTTATATATTGCAGCTTTAGTTCTTCGGTTTCACACCCTTCTGGCCACCCCGAAGCTTCCTGTTTGATTTTCAAGAACGTATTCACGTATTTGGAGAAGAGTCCTTCTTCACCTGTCGTCTTGTCGTATGCCATCGACTCTTCGAAATGATATACCTCATAAGTTTTAAGAATCTTGTAACCGTGTTCTATTGCTTTCATTAGTTCTGGGGTACACCAAGTGCCAATAAACACGCGTTGTTCTTCGTTACAGGTACACGGGTTTTGATTTTCGTTATCTGCACACGTACGACAGAGTGGAAACTTTAGTTTCCCGTTGGACGTATACGGTAAGACTGGATGAAATAAGTTTCTAGGGGCTGACACCTTTACCTTCGCTATTCCGAAGTAGGTTGACATGTCTTGGAAGTCATCTGTTATTATCTTTGGGTGACCTATGGGATATCGACAGTACTTATTTGTCCAAGGATACAAACTTGTAAAGTCGTAATACTCGATTGTTTCGTTTTCATTTTCTACTTTATGATGTAGTTTCACAGCATTCGTTCGACCACCAAAAAAACTGTCACGAGGATTGAGTCGCTCTTGAATGTCGAGACTGTCGACGAAATTCTTCATTTCTTTCTTTCTCTTTAATTGTCGCTCATATTCGTGCTCCCAAATGGCAACGTATTTGTATCCGAGAGATTTTATTCGCGCCTCCCGTTTCTTTGTAACGGCATAGAGTTCCTCCATGGACTGGTCGGTTGTGGGATGAGTGGTAGTGGTTCGATCGTGTGGATAACATTTAGGACATCCGTGATACATGCATCCGTGGAACTCGTAGACCGTTCTTGATGTTTCATCGTATCCGTCTGCACGATAATTTGTTCCGTGTATCCTATATTCACCTCCATTGAGAGCATGTCTTATTTGCCTACCACTCTGTTTCATTATCCATTCCAACCATTGTATCGACGATTTGCTAAAATTATCTCTTTTTGCATATCCATCTGGAGGTACCATTCCGACTGGACTTTTCACGAACCTTGTACGTCCAGGTTTTAGGCTTTTGTTCAGTTTTGACAATGACGTCCAGAGGTTGTCGTACAGCACTTGCCGATCGCCATTGAGATATCTTTCCGGAAGCCACGAAGTCTGATTAGTGGCGAGGTCATTGACCTCGATTTCGTTCTCTTCTTTCAGGAACAGAGTTTTAAAGATGCCCATACACGCTCCTGCTATTGTTATGTAGTCGAAAGGATCCACGCCATTAGTCGCTTCCATCATGATGTTACGAAAACGCAGACATCCCCGTCTTAAGATGTCGACGTCTGATCGACAATAGTTTAACATCTCCTTCTGAAAGTCGAAGATTTCGTCCGATTTAGAACGGTGCCATGTCAGGAATTTCGTCCTCTCGCCGGAATCCATATAATCGCTTCCGTAATCGGCTGTCGTTGGATAGGGTCCTACATATTGTTGGTTTCCTTTTCGATTAAAGAGATGTGGAAAATAACCTTTACACATTTCGTCCAGTCCGAATGCTTTAGGGAATTTGGCTAATTTCATCGGAAGGAAATTGAGAGAATCGACGAATGTGAGGTTGAGTTTCTTTGCTATGTGCATATACATGACTTTAGTGCCATTGTATATGATCTTATCCGGATACACGGCGTGACGGTCGATCAATACTTCTAAGATGGGATAGAGGTCGAATGCCTTTGCATTATGAGCGACTAATATGGAATCTTTATAGTGTTCTTGCATCACGTGAGAACAGAACTGTCTGGCTGCATCGTCGCCGCTGAAGATGTGTTCACGACGCCCACAAGTCTCGGGACATGGTGGGTTGACGTACTTTTTGCGCTTGTCTTTTTTGGAACACAAGATACATCGATTACCACAGTTTTCACATTTCGATTTGGGCGTGAGTTCTTGGTCTTGACAAGTCGGACACGATGATTGTAGAATACCAAAGTTCACCACATGTTGATATAGACCGCACCAGGTCTGATTACAGTGTTGGCATCTTCTACATTTAGCGCATGGTTCTGTTTTTTCTTTACATGTATCACATCTCTTGTCGGTGGTAGAATATCCTTCTTCGCACTCCATTTTTTCGTCTTGTCTGGTTTCAAAATCATAAAATAGAAATGTTTTCTCTCTGACGTCCTTAACGGTGGCTCTGTGGTAACAAAAGTGTTGTCCGATTTGATACTGCTCACAAACTGTACATTTCCATCCCCCACACTGGTGTTCTTCCGGTTTTCTCTGTTCGTATTTCATTACTTTCTTGCAAATACGACATTGATACCAGGTATCACACTGTGATGATATAGTTGTCTTTTTCGTCATGCGGGATTGCCTGTGTCGAATGAAACATTCCTCTGATCTACACTGACGGTGACATGATCGACAGGACATTAGTACTTTCGTGGTACAATCTTTACTTTTGCAGACGTCACATGTAGTTTCGCATGAGTGGTATTCCTTGTTGCTATACGGCTTCATACACGCTTCACAAAAATAGCTCGCTCCAAAGAACCCCGTGATCGATGCAATGCCATGATAGTGTTGGACACCATCTGATTCCACCAAGAAAACAAAAAGATTAGTTAGATCGGGATTATCTGTGACCCGTATAAACGTGTTACCAAGTTTGGACGAAATCACATTGACGTTAACGTCTAACAATTTTTCGAATGGTGTAATGTCGTTCAATCCTAGCGGTCTGTTCATGGGTACGCCTGTTTTTTTACATAGAGCTTCTGCCATTTTCTTTGCTTCCTCGGGTTTTGATTTGTCTAACAGTTTGTTGTAATATGATTTTGGACATGTTCTATATTTTATGACGTTGTCAAGCATCGATTGAGTAGGTTCCGTCAACTTTTTCCAATCCATCATTTTTACTTTCCGACATGTTTTTAAGAAACATAAACCTATGGATATCGGGAGACAGAGTCTATCGGTGATCACTTCAAATATGGAACGTTTTCTTTTTAGGGAGTTATTTTGACCGAACAAGGTGGTAATGGGTAAGTGTTCCCCACCGGAACCACTGGGGATTTCTACAGAACCGACATTGATTTCTAGACTATCGTCGACAATGAGTTCTTCATTACTATTTAATACTTTGGTTATACCGTCCAACACAGTCTGTGAATCCAGTTTTTCCCATGGCTGTAAGGGAACGACAATCGGATTTTTGAGACTGCCGTGGTGTACGACAACTCTGCCCAGATCACTTGGCTTTCCGCGCATGTTGTTCAAAACATCGTCGAACATATGGTGTAGTTGGTCGTTTATGTCTTTTAGTTTATCCCCTTTCCATTGATAGTTAAATTTGATCTGATAAGTGGTATCGATTGCTTTATTTTTGGCAAATACCCTTTGCCGTTTCATCCCGTACGTGTATGGTTTTGGGTCGTTGTTTGGTAACCCTTGACCAGTTTGATGGATTCCGGAAGGTGTATGTTGTGAAGATGATGTCTTATGGTTTATACCGGAAGGTCCGGGTTGTGGTGATTGTACTCTTCCATAACTAATACTTTGTACTTCAGGTGTTACTTGGTTTTCCCAGGGTCTGAAATATTTAGGTTTGGATGGACCAGGTATGTGTGATGAAGCAGCTATACGGTTGGATGGTGCTGCTATTGCGGTTGACTTTGTGGGTGAGTCTGGTGATGGAATTACGTCATCAATTTCCATTTGTTCAGGTGATGGAATCATGACATCCTGGTCAATGAGATCGAACAACTCCTGACATTTTAGCTGAAAAATTCTTTCTCTGATGTATTGGTCTTCTTCTATGGACCACAGGATGGCAAACTCTTCCAACTCGTCTGATTTAGTGAAGGTATCTACGATTTGTTTGAAAAATGATTCCATATCTGTAAAACAAAAGTGATAAAACCAGACTTTCGACAAAGAAGTAAAAGAAGGTATGTCTATGAGACACGTGATTTTCATATTATGTATACAATACTAAATCATTGAAATACGTATGTAGTACTATTTTTTTGATAATACTATAAGTTCAGGTAATTTCCCTTTTATGCATGAAACAATAAAATAACGGAAATACATATGCTAATGTTGTATAATACATTCACCGGTCAGTAATAAGAATAAAACATGATGATTCCACGGTCTTCATCAAAGGTAATTTTTTTTATTGGTTACATATATCATTTATTAAAAATAATTTATTCTAGGGAAAGTTGTATAAATATAAATTGTACTTGCTTGAATATCATACCGGCTTTGTTTGAACAAACATGGAACATATTACTTTAGGTGAATTGTTAGCAAACGAGGGCGATTTTCCAGATACAGTAAAAAACACAAGGGTAAGTTTTCAATATTTAAAATTAGTTTAATGTTTATGATGTAGAATTTTATAGTTTAACATATGTATTTACTTCAACACTAAGGTGTGATAGATAGAATACTAATCATCTAGTTTTATCTTTTTTGTCACTCATGATATATATTCCGAAATTAAACTATTTATGATAAAGAAATATACACCGAAACTGAATCGCTAATATACCGATCAGAAAACATCAACATATTAAATAGTTCGTAAATTTACCACCTCACCGATCTACACACCGACGTCGCCCAAACGTTACTTTCTTTTTTATTGTTTATGACGTTGTGTCAATAGCAACAGTAACGATCATTCCCATGATTATCTGTGAGAACAGTGAAACCGGTTGGAGGCAGTGATAATTCTATTATTTATTGAGTTTCAAGTATGTGAATCTTATTTTACATATAATATCACTATATTTTGGAGCATTTTCGATTTATGTTTCATTAGTGGTGACAATTTTTTCTCTCTTTCTTTATAAAGTACTCATTTTCTTACAGATACGAGTAGATGTTAGAGAGAGTTATGAGACCATAACGGAAGGAGGGGTAGGTGATTACCGGATGGATAGTGTCATTGTAATGGACCAAAGCAATAATGTCCATTACGTTGAACCATGTTCTGTCACCGGGATTGACTTTGAAGGGACAGTGGAGGCTCGGATAGGTAAATCCCTGTCAAGAATTCCAACAAATACCAGGGAGCCGGTGGATTTTGGCATTTGTGTCAATATCTTATGTTTTATACTGTCTCTCATCGGTAGGAGGAAGACACCTGTAAAGGTTTTGAGGCTAAAACTGTATAAAAAAACAAACAGTATGACATTGGGAGAGACTGTGTTTACCACCAACGATTTGAGAACGGTCACAATTGGTATAAACTTGTGTAACGTGACAGGTTTAGTACAATGTGTGGGTGTTATGTTACATGAGTTAAGCCATATGTTATCCCTACCCAATAGAGGACATAATTTGGAACATTTTTATAAAAATTTCATATGTTTATACAGTATTGTATACTACAAACTACCAATATATTTGATAAATCATTATAATTCGAAATTTGATTTCAGTAGTTGGAATGACACCCCCATTTCGCAATTTATTTCATAATAAAACATTTTCCATATTATTTGTTGTTTTACTAGTCGCATTGAAATTTGAAGTAATATAATGTACAATCAGCGTATTAACTATTAGTATCAAGTATAGTGATTAATGGATATGTAATTGATGATAAATGATATTACACAGCAAATTATCGTACATGTTATTGAAGTTTTTAAATACAGTAAAAAAGGTTATGAGAAATTTTTGAACTTTATAATCGTATTATGAATAATGATAAACAAGACTTACCTTACTGAACAATTCTTCTAGCTGTGAGAAAAACAATCGTAATAGTATTGTGCTACTTCTCAGTAGAAAGCCTGGTTGAAAGGTGATGACAAAGTTGAAAATCATGCTTTAATACCATTGTGAGGGATAATGATACGCGCATACATTATGACACTTACATTTTGTCCTTTCATGTGGTCAATTTGATTGATGAGGTTTGTCAATCAATGCGACATCTTTATACACCATACAATTTTGGGATTCCTTGCGAGATTAGGTGACATTGATTGATGTTAATTTTGGTTTTACGGTGGTACTTACTTTTTTTGGTCTTGACATGTTTATAGTTATGTCGTGGGTTTATTTGCATAAATTTATTGTTTTATTATTACTCATTTGTATATGTCAATCATTTTTGACATCTTTATTGTTATGTCGTCGGTTCATTTGCATAATTTTCTTGTTTTATTATTGCTCATTTGCATATTGAAGTTATTTAACATGCTAAGGGGATTTTCTGTATGACGTCACGTATGACATATTTAAATTGGATCTTTGATGTGGTGTAGTGATTAATTACATGCCCTCCATCATGTGTCAGTCAATTTGATATCTTTATCGTCATGTCGTGCTTTCATTAGCATAATTTTATCGCTTTATCATTACTCATATGCATATGTCAATCATTTTGACATCTTTATTGCCATATCGTGCTTTCATTGGCATAATTTATGGCTTTATTATCACTCATTTGCATATTGAAATTATTTAACATGCTAAGGGGATTTTCTGTATGACGTCACGACTTCTTCAGCCAATCAGAATCGAGAAGTAGACTACCATATTACTACTATCTGCTCAAAATCTTTCTAAAATAAATGCTATGATTAACCCGCTTGTTGTCGAATCTTTAACAGTTAATAACACTACACGAAGAAGGAATATATTATCTGTATAATTTTGTACCAAATAATCTTAAAGAGTGTGATTTAGATTTGAAGATTGCCTAAATATAGAGAGACCTAGATATATTAATTCAAAATTTTGTATGTGGAGACAGGGACTTTATTATTCTATTTTGTTCACTTAGAGGTAGTATTTCCCGAAATTCATGTATACTTTAAAATGTTGCAATGAAGTTCATCAGTATTGCAGTGTGAGTAACCAAGCATCATGTAGACATTACACCTTTTATGAACATGTATAGGCTACACCAAGGTACATGCCGATATGGCTTGTAAACGTCCGTTTTATTTCTTAATATGGTCATAAGAAAACTCTTTTCTTGCGACTTAAAGATATTACTTTTATTTTACATATACTCGTCAACTAAATCTATACTTCTAACAGGTAATATCACCCGCGCTGTACTAGTTATGCTTCAATGTTTGCACCATCCAAGTTTTATAATTCAGTGCCCTCATTGGGTTAACGTTAAGATACAAGCGTCTTTGTGATCAAACGCACAATTAACCACTTATGGAACAGTAGCGTCACCAAACGGGAGAAGCGGTGAATGATTCCTATTCAACCAAATGTTTTCTTAGTGTTGTTGCGTTGGTGTTGATTCATCCCAAACATGGCTGCTAAAGGGCTACTTGAACAGCTATACAGATGTCTCATGTTGTCAAAGCCTAAATCTTGTTTCCAACACCCATATTTTTTTATTTCAAGGCTTTCACATTGAGATTGAAAGATTACCACGGCTCTCAGTACTTTCAGTAATTTGATTACCAATCCCTATAGTGGATTGATCAAGACATTTAACAAAATAATGTACAATACCATCACATTCTACTGTACAGATGCTTAACCGGGGTAAAGTTAAAGAATGACAACATAATATTTCACATAACAATATCTAAGATATATGATGGATCTTAATGAATATGAGCAAACTTGTGTGGTTCCCAAACAAACTTTACAATACAGATTTCATAGACACTTGTTTTTACATTACATGCATTTTTATAATTTCTGTTTTAATACCAACCCCCGTTAAAGGGTTGTCCTCCTCTCTTCCTAAATTCCTTGATGTCGTTAATGAACAGCTAGGTTTTTGTTTTGTTTTTTTTTAAAAGGACGGGAAAATGAAATGTTTTATAACGTCACACAAGTAAAGAAGTATTTCAAACGTTGCGGTTTGAATAAACACGGAAAAATGATACGCAGAAAACAAGTAACGAAGTATTTCAAAGGTTGCGGTTTGAAAAAACACGGGAAAATCATACGCGGAAAACAGGTAATGTTCCATTTCAAACGTTGCGGTTTGAAAAAAATACGGGAAAATGAAATGTTTTTATAACGTCATCCACGCGGAAAGCAAGTAACTGATATTTCGAACGTTGTGGTTTCTGCTATTTGTGAAAAGAAGTTTATAATGGTTTACACCTACGATATTTTCTACGATAGATGGCGTTCGTGTACTATCAGTTATACATTCGGAGCGAAACCGGAATACCTCGCGGTTTATCTTATCACTCTGCGCCATTTTGTATCCATAGTAAATAATACGATGCCACAGTATTGTTGTGTCCCCGGTTGTGACAATTTTGGTGGCCACCGGTTTCCAAATGAAAAGAAATTGAACAAGAAATGGAGGATTGCAATCAAACGTGAGGATCCTGCTACCAAACAACTATGGACACCAGGGAAACTCGATGTAGTGTGTTCTGCCCATTTCAAGGACGATGACTTTAGAGAAACCTTATTAGGTTAGATGGTTGTCAGAAAGCGTTAATTTTAATTACATATAAAGTTCTTTTTTAAATCATTAGAAAAGTGTTTAACTGGCATGAAAATAAAAGAATTGAGTGTGTTACAAAAAAACTCATGGCCATTGGATAGAAAATAACAGGACACAACCCAATATAATATTACTAGTATCGGGTTATATACCTCATGTAGCTCCTTCAAATGAGTCATTCCGTAATCGAAAATAAGTATATTATTTTGATAAGATGTTAGATTCTATATTTGTTATTTTGAACAAAAAGCTTCACTTTAGTTAAAAGATGTTTTTGTCACACTCGAAAACTATAAAGGCATGGTAGTTGGTACTCATTTTTAAGGGTTGTTACCAAAATGAAGGGGTTGTGTCCAACCTGTCATGGTAGATGTCAAAATCTTCCAGCACATGTTTTCTCCAGTTTTAGCATAAATGCCCATAATACTCTGATATATATGTAAACTTTATATATTATGTTATATTATATATTAGTCATGCAACTGAAACACTTTTTCTTTTCATTTATTCTAGTATTGTGTTAAAAAAATACAAATGCAGTGTTGTACCATAATTTAACAGCTCCATTTACTTTTGCTATTTAAAACTCAGCCGACAGCAATTACCATGATTACTGTGTCATAGTCATTCTGGTCACTAACAGAAATTAAATCAAATATTTTTATTGAATTAAATCAAATGGATTGGATAACAGGCTAGGCCTCCAAAAAACTCTCACAGAAATGATGAAAATTTAAATTTATTTATGGTGCAATGTTGCAAAAATTTATGCATGTATACATGTACATCATTTAAAAAAGCCAGTAGAAGGAGAAGAATTTTTTTTCTTCAAAACTGTCCTATCATTATTTAGCTTCCACCTGTCTGGATACAGGGGTGGATCCAGGATTTAAAGTTAGGGGGCGCACTTAAAAAAAATCGTGGCGAGCAGAGGGTGGCGCGAAAATTTTTAGGGTATTTCGTGTGAAAAATCACGATTTTACGCAAAAAAAATCATATTTTTACAATTTTAGGAGGGGGGCATGCTCCGGGTGTGCCCCCCTCCTGGATCCGCCCCTGGGATACTTTTGACACAGGAATTCGAAAAGTGAATCTTATTTTTCCAGACTACACTTTAAGTGAAAAGATAATTCCATAAATCACACATTTGCACTCCTGAATCTTATTTTCTGTGATTTTTCATCTTTTGTTCCTGGATTTATAAATTCTAAACATAATTCAATATTATCCTCAATTCTAATATGACGTCCTTCAAACGCTTTGAGTCGAAACCTGTGGTAAAAATAATATATACCTACACCCATTGTAATTTATGACGTCATCAACAATTTATAACGATATTTTACCATTTTTACATATTAGAATCGAAATAATTTATGGTAGCCCGAATTTATATTATTTTTACCACAAGTAAGCACTTTATGCCTATATTTTACCCCTCGCTGCCGCTCGGGGTAAAATAATTGGCATAAAGTTCCTACCCGTGGTAAAAATAATATAAATTCGGGCTACCATGAATTATTTCTTAATTTACTGCTGTGCATTTTGATGTTTTGACTTCGTTTGCTTTGTGGTTTTTTGTTGGTTCTTTGGCAGGAAATTTTGAATGGGATTAGAGATTCCTCAAGAGCACAACTGCCAGTTTGATAACATCCAACAATTCTCAGGACAGGTTTTATCACAGATAATGTCGCCTGCACCTGCTTAGGGGCTGCTACTTTAGTTTTTGAAAAATGTTATCTAAATTGTATTGCATAAAAGTGGGGGGAGGGGGAGGGTGGACGGGAACACTTCTTTAATTTCTGTCCAACTGCTAATTAGGATAAAATTATAGGAAGTTTTGCAAAGATTAAGTTTTTTAAAATTCTATATTTTATTAAAAAAAATAAAAGAGAATGGTTAATTTAAAATGCAGGTGACATATGTCTATGTTAGTTACATAAGTCATAAGTTTATTGACTCACCAATCAAGGGCCCACAGGGGGCATATGCAATATGAGCATGATTTATTACAATTGTATTATTACATAACAAGCAATGAGAAGTGTCCCGGGTGGCTCAATGGGTTAGGCCGTTGGATCTAACAGCTCACACAAGCCTATCACCAATACGGCGTGGGTTCGCGCCCAGCTTTGTAAATTACAAAAAAAGGTTCACTCGACTCGCAGCTGCAAGTGATAAAGTTTACCAGTTGCTTGCCCATTTCTCTCCAGGTACTCCGGCTTCCTCCACCACTAAAACTGGTCGCCATGATATAGCTGGAATACTCCTGAAAGTGGTGTTAAACACCAGAAATCAAATCAAGCAATGAGAAAAAGAAAACAGTTCACGGGAAAACAAAAACCCAACAGCACTAACGTTTTCGCCACTAGTTTAGAGCCATAGTCTTAGGTGTGTATTGATCCCTCTAACAATTGAGGAGGAAATAAAATGTATCTTAAAATAAAGAAATAGTATGAGTACTTGACGCACCAATGGTCGATGCCATTAGGATGAACTTATGGGCCACGCCAGTTTTGTGACTATAGTAACAAAGTATGAAAAAGACAACAATAAAAAATATCGATTAAAATATATTAATAAGATATTTGCTATAACTACTCCTAAAATATTGATCGCAGTATCTTGATAATATTATTTACACTCAAAGCATATATTTTTTCTTCAATTCCCATGCTGATGCATGTGCCAGACTGGCTTGGGGTCAATTATATTGCAAAGTAATGCATTACATTATAATTACTTTGTTTTACCTCCATTACAATTACAGTTACAATTACATTTTTTTCATCATGTAATGCATTACATTACAGTTACTTTATTAGAGTAATGCATTACATTACACATTACTTTGCACTTTGTTTTGGAAATTAGGAAAACAATTGAATTCAATTTTATGTACATGTATATCTATACACATTCAATACAACAAAAAATTAAATACAATTTGATATCACCATCACTGTTCACAATGCTGTTTAAATGTTCAATTATTGCATTTAATAATTTTATAATTGTATTCACAAATCGGCATATATATTTTCATTTAGATCAAGGATGTGTTTAACCCGTTCTTGTTTAGATGAATAAAATGTAGACTAAATGTACATTAACTATTAATTCATATTAAATCATACAGATTAAGATAGGGATTAAAATAATTTGATTTCAACCAAAGTTATGTTTATTTTTACTGTTACATAAACAATCAAAGATATTGTTATTTTTACTGTTACCTTAAAGTTTAACAATAAATATGTCACTTCAAAGATTAAATACATTGCCTTGGGGACATAACAGTAATTTGAAAGTAATTAGTGTACAAACAACATTAGGTGCAAATTAAGATATTGATCAGCTAGTGGGTCATCTAAGTTACACTTTAAAGAATGTTTTCTTTTTTTTAACTTCTTTCAAGGCCAATCTGTATTAAGAAGGGGACATAAAATTTATTAACAAATGTATCATAAAATTCAAGTCAAATTTATCTAATATCTGCATAAATGTTTTTTATTTTCTCATTTCTCTGAAAACTTTTTAATACCAGTAAATATACTAAATCTTATGAGTTCCTGCTCAAATATGTTTAAATATGATTAAGGATAAAAATTTAAGGAATAATGAGGAACATATTTGAAAAAAACCAAGAAAAAGTAATTGAAATGTAATGTAAAGTAATGCCCATTACATGACTTTTTATGAAAAGTAATCATTACATTACTGTAATGTGTAATGCAAAAATGCTGCATTACACATTACTTGGCATTACATGGAAAAATTGTAATATTACAATTACATTACAATTACACATTACCATTACCCCAAGCCTGGACTGCCAGTACTATAACAGTTCAGCTAAGGCATATAATAAGAACAAATCTTGGATTATCGGACATTATCCGACTTTTTGCCAGATATTATAAAATCTTCAAGCACTAAGAATTTAGTTTAGTGGTAATTATTTTGGGAGGGTGGGTAGGGGGGGGGGCTTAAAATTATGGATGTCGTGGTATTCTAGCCTACCATCCTCATATGAATTGTATGTGTATTAACTAAATAAATGAAGACATTTTTTTTCCAGGTACACGTAAGTGCTTAAGACCTAATGCAGTTCCAAGTGTGTTTAAATTTAGAGAGGAGTATGGTCTATCCAGATCTAGCAGCTATGCCAGACGGGATGAAGTGGACTTTAGTGTTGTAAACAATGTACAAATGGAAGTTACTATAGGTGGGGGAGAGAGAAATAACAAGCGGAGATGATGATTGTATGGATGGAATGAGCCTCTTGAACAAGATGCAGGTGTTCAGTGTACTCTTTAAGGCACATTTTCTATCGACAATTTGATCAATGACCCTAAACGTGTTCATTACTACACTTCATTTCAAGATTACAACCATTTTATGCTGTTTTATCATTGCTTGGGGCCAGCTGTACATGAATTGAATTATCAGTGTCAATCTCTCTCTCCAAAAGATCAGCTTTTTCTCACTCTTATAAAGCTCCGTCAAGCAAAAGAGGAGTTGGAACTTAGTTTTTTCTTTTCAATTTCTGAGTCCACTGTATCAAAAATAGTCTTATTTTGGATTAATTTCCTTTATTTCCAATTGAGTGAGTTAAACCTATGGCCATCAAGAGAAATTATTGATATGCACATGCCTGAAGATTTTAAACGCAAATTCCCTAATACACGAGTTATCTTAGATGCTACCGAAATACCTATTCAGAAACCTTCTCATGTCGACGCTCAGAGTGTAACTTGGTCTTCATACAAACACAAAAATACCATGAAAAGCATTATTGGATGCACACCAAGAGGCACTGTGTCATATGTAAGTGAGACCTATGGCGGCTCTGCAAGTGATAGACAAATTATTGAAAAATCTACTTTATTGCAGCCAGATCAACATATGTTTGATTGCAAAGACAGTATTATGGCAGACCGTGGTATTATGACAGACCGTGGTATTATGGCAGACCGTGGTATTATGGCAGACCGTGGTATTATGGCAGACCGTG
>MJUT01059679.1:110859-187445 GCA_002080005.1 Gigantidas platifrons
TAAATGCAAACATTTCATAGTATTTAGCTATTAAATATACAACTGAGGCATATATATGTGTTAAAATTGCTTATTATGTTAGAAATTAGCTTAATAACTTTAGTATATAAGAGAATAGGTAAGTTTTGGTATATTACACAATCTGAACTCAACAGCTGTAAATGGAGATATTTTCATTAAAAATCTTCAAGGGGGTACCTTTGCATTTTAACACTTATACTTGCAAATATCAGACAGCCACATACCTTATGAGTTTTTTTTGGGTTGATATTGTCTAAGGAATAGAAATTAGGCCAACAAATGGTGAAAGAAACAAGTTTTTATGCTCTTTAGGAGAAAAACGTCAAAATTATCTTTTGTTGCTATCATGTTCAAATTAGCCTAAAAATGTCCCAACAGACCCAGAGTGACATTTTTCCTACAAAAATGTTACAAAATGCATTGTGGTGTCAGATTACATGGTCAAAATGCATGTTATGTAATATTTTGGAATATTGCTCCCAAACACTGGATATACATGAAGACCGGGTATTGCAACTCATTTTATTTTTGTTTATGGCTTTATAATTATTGGGAATATGTTATTGAATGTGTTTTTGCAGTAGAAGGGCATATAATATTGAAAATATGGTTGATATTAAGAATTTAAAAAAATTCATCATGCAGCAGTTTGTCGACTTCAAATATAGAATATGGTGATATCATGATTGGATTTTTTTCAATCTTACACATTTTTCCTGGTAAATTTTGATAGTTTCAGTTAGAATACATGTACAATGTACTTACAAAATAATATAAGGCTATAGAAAGCAGTTTTAATTGAAAATTATGTAGTAAAAACCTGGTAATTTAAGTGATCCCAGAAAAATTATTTTGACTGCTTAGCATTTTCTGTTAATTTTTCAAATTGTCAATTTGAATTTCATGTTTTAGAGTATTATTTGGCTGTAACAGTACATTTGAACATCCAGCTTACTTAAACAGTGACAAAAATGATGTGGAAGCATATATTTATTGAGTTTTAGGGGAAATTATAGCTGTGCACCATCAGAAATTCCAAGACTTGAATATCCCCTTTGAACTGAGAAAGAAGGTTTCGTTTTTAAGGGAAGCACTAGTGGCCTGGCACAGGACAGACGCAGTAGATTTGCGAACCAAGCTTGTTTTGGCCAAGCTGGAGCAATAACCATGATCCTGCATTTCTCTTCTGCTGTCTTGTGAAGAACAGGGGCGAGAAATCTGAATGGGAGGAATGCATAGGCGAATATTCCCTTCCAAGATAGGCTCATTGCGTCCACCGCATAGGCTTTGCGGTCTGGAACTAGGGAGACGAAAGTTGTCACCTTGAAGTTCAGACTCGTTGCGAATAGATATATATTGGGATTTCTCCAATGAAGAACTAAAGATTGAAAGACTGCCTGATTTAGTTCCCACTCTGTATTGACTGGTGCTAAAGACCTGGATGGTAACTGTTTGTAACGGAAGTTTCAATCCCCCCATAATTATCGACAGAACCCATGGATCTGAGGTTATCTTTTGCCATTGAGTTAAGAAAAGACTTAACATCCCTCCCACAGGGATGGAAGGAAGAGGTAGTTCCCTTCCTTCTTGAACTGTCTATAACGTACGAGGGGGCAACGACGAAGGGCCGAGGGCCAGACTTCTGAGCACCCTTAGAACTAGACTTCAGAGGTGTTTTAGAAGAATTGGCATACTGTTTGCGACGAGCAACCTTTCTCCTTTTAGCAGAATTCGTAGGATTAGGTGGAAAACCAGAAGATGAGGAGGCAACTGTTCTCTTCCCATCATTCAACCTGACATTAACGCTAACAGACTGAGGAGCTTGCTAACTTCTTCCTGGACTTGTTGGAGAGAGACAAAACATTTGGTCCGTAAGAGGAGATTTCATAAGTGAATCCTTAAGAGTCTCATTAACAGAACATTTGGCAAGAATCTCACTCCTCTTGGAAAGAGTAAAGTTGGCGAAAGCACCCGACACAATAACTTGGGAAGCTCCTAAAGCTTTATCAAGCTGTAACAAGAGAGATTTGATTTCAACTATACCTTCACCCTCTAGGTCATGAAGAAGTGCACCAGTGGCAGAAAGATAATGTTCTTCCGAAGCAAGTACCTGTGACGAATTACGAAGTAAATTCTCCGACTTTGACCAAGTAGCCTGAGAGAGTCTAAGTCCGTCAACTGGTTTTGATCCCAATAAATTAGACATGGTTTTGTCACAAGTTGGAACCAACCTTACCAGAGTAGAATTAAAGATTTGGTAATCCTTAACATTATAAACTGCTGGGAATGAGGTAGGACCGAAACCCGAAAACTTGGAACCAGAAGAATGTTTATCTATAGAATCATTACTGAAACTATCATTAATGATTTGTAAAGCAGCCAACACATGGTTAGACTCTGAAAAAGAGTTATAAGTAGATGCACTCTCCCGAGTCAAACCACAAGAAGCCTCAAAAGTGGAAGAAAGCCTTTTAGGCTTAGGAGGAGAGGAAAATATCCCTCATGAGGGTGTAGACCCTATACCTTACGTTATCTTTAGAAAGAGAAGTACTGTCAGTCTCAGGAACAGGATAACCATCAGCGACTGACTTATGAGAATTTGTAGAACCTGAAGAGGGTACCCTCTTCACTGCCTGAGAGTCAGTAGGGTGGTCAGATTCCTCTTCATGGAGGAACACCCTATCCTGACTACCAGGTGCCCAATACATTTCATCCTCCTCCCTGTCAACTTCATCTTCCTGCGACTCAGGAGAAGGAGGTACAGTGTCCACTCTAACCTTAGTTGAAGATTCCAGAACCGAAAGCCAAGAATTAAGCGAACTAAACTCAGTTTTCATGGAATCTTTAAACTCACTAAACAACTCCCTTACACTGTATAATGGGTCCTGACTAGTAGGACACAAACCTCCAGAAACAGCCTGGTTAGGACCCCCTAAAGCAGCTGAAGGCTGCCAAGGATTACCAACAACGCGGTAAGAAAACATCCAGGGGGGTCTATTCCAATTGTAAGCAGTTGGAAACCCAGTAGCTGAATTAGAACCACTACTGACAATGGGTGTCTGGCACAGGGAAGATTGATGCCCATCGACTGACCAGGTACAGGATTCAGGGAGCCTGGAAAATTCACCGACCTGGAAACTCTGGAGGTGACTAAAGACAGAGTAGGAATAACCCCTCCTCCCGGTACCACAGGTACAGGATCTAAGTCCTGACTGTGCAAAGAATGTCCAGCGCCTGCTGCTGAAGCCTCAGGACGAATGCTGGAGAAACTGGAGGTAGGGTTAAGGGAACCAACTATTGGATTTGGGACCAAACCATCCCAGAAAGCGTCAGTTCCTGTAATAAATTCCATCTCGATAATAACGTAATGTCACAAATTACCTACCGAGACCTAAATTGCCTAAAAAGACAATTGCTTAAGCAAAAATAATAATTATCTTACAATAATAAACTATTCTAAACAATATAAAAAATCGTTTTCATCTGTATATTTTCTATGAGCACATGGAGACAATTTTCACGTGCTGATCATGGCGCAGCCGGAAAAGTTATGATTAGGATGTGTAATGGCACCCGTTGGTTCCCGAATGGAGGCTATTTTTATCCTATACGGTTTTTTTCGGCTGTTTGCATGACGCAATAGGATATACTCAGAATTTATGATGGTAACGTATTTATTGTTTATAAAATATGTATGTGTATTGGGTAATTAGCCAATGAATTACCGACACGTGCCTCGGTTATGACATTACACGCATGGCGTTAACGAGATTGACTGCTGATTACTTGCTTTATCATTTATTACTATCATTTATTACTCTGTTGAATCTGGTTGTGGATCTATTGGAACTGTCTTGTTGGAAACAGTCTTTGAGTAAATACCGTCTTTTAAATCTACATAATGGTGAGCATTTTTCTCCTATACAGTCTATGTAAAAAAAATAAATCAAATGATTTTTCCTACCTACCTACCATATTTTTATCACATTATATCCCTAAACAGACACATATTCTTTTGCGTTATATGTTGTGTGCTATCAAGGACGTGTATATAAATAGGTAAACGGGTAAAAAATTCACAGGAAAAAAGTCACAAGAAAAAAAAGTCGCAGGAAAAAAAGTCACAATATATTTTTTCCACATTTACTATACCCCGGAAAGTCACAGTATATATAATGAATGAATTTGTCCATTCCCAGGTTATGGTGTTTATCGCCACTTTCAAATTTGTTCGGTGATATGGTGGCTTTCTGTTTTATCATTACAATATATTTCAAATTTGGTTTCATTCTGATAAATAATAACATTTGATCAGCACATACCGTTCACACTTATTACCTAATAACCAGGACCAATATTAATTTGATCTTTGAACTTTGCAAATTGATAACTGGTAAACAAATAGGGACCCCCAGCTTCCCAACGCGCAAATATTTATTTCTCCCATAATTTCTCTAATTTTTCCACTTTTGTCGATTTCCCAACTTCTTAAATAATTTTACTTTTCGACTATTAGTTATTTAGATTGTTGGGAGAACATTAATAATTTATTTACTGATCGAAATCGAGAGAAAATCATATCGTGTCGGCTTTTTATTTTTGTAACTTTAGGTATGTATAGATAAGAAGTGCAAAACGAATGTCGGAAGTGTGTAAATTATATTACACAAACCGGTACATGTTTTGAGATTTAAAATTTGTTTTTCTTTCTTTCTTTTAAAGAACTGGCGACCGTTTCACTAAAGGTCGTAAGTCTGAAACGTAGAAGTAAATGCACTCTTAAGATTTGTGACCGTTTCACTAATAAATAAGATTTATGAATTACGATAAAAAGTGATCGCAAAGTTAAGAGTGGTGGTAGGTACTCGAAAGTCGTAAATCGTAAGCCCATTTTTGAAGAGAAGAATTGCTATCTGCATTTTTTTTAATGCAAACATTAATCAAATGAAGCGAGCAAATGTCAATAGCCTGTAAACCCAACTACCATACGATCACTCCTAAGTACCATATGCTTAGCCGAGAAATATAAAGACAAATTGTATAATGTTTGCTGTAATCCGACCAGAGATCGGACTCACGAATATCTATCCCGTAATTTATTTGACAATAGCTTTGAATTCAATTGAAAAAAATCCCAGTGGTATGATATTACAATTTGTACTAATTTATCAATCAATACAATTAGCTTCTTGGTGAACACATGTGCGTACTTGACAAATTAACATAACAAATAATAAGACAAGCTTAAAATAGAACCAAGTAATATATTCCTTTTAAACCATATAGTCGTGTATATAAATAATTGTTCATACAAAAGACAAGGTATTTTATTTAAACCTAATAAATAATCAAAGTAGATCGAGATCAAATACATTGTACATATCCCGGATGCATGCCAGATATTCTGATGTCTTAGATAAAAAGGTCAAAACTTTGCAAAGCACATCCTATAGTACCATAAATTTCGACCAAATTATGACAATGCCGTCTTCAGAGGTATAATTAGTAATTTGATCAATATTTCCCGCATGCCAACTTTGTAATTATCTTTCTTTATGATGGTTTCTTTTAAAAAACATTAATATTATGAAATTAAAAGACGCTTCTTTCTTAATTATAATTTATTCTTTTTTGATGAGTAACAATAAAGTACGGAGCCCGTTAACTGACATGATAAATATTTTTATGACATTATACGAAATAGTATTTCGCATAAACTAAATTAAAAAAATATCAAAAAACGAAATAAAAAAAGATTTCTCATGTCGGAAAACGGGCTCCGTAAGCTATTTCGTATAAACGAAATTAAAAATTCTCATGTCGGTTACTGGGCTCCACAATAAAGCAACATATTAATATGCATTTAGCTTTTTTTTTTATTTCCTTTCATATGAATTTCAAATATAAATATTTGGTGCGGACAGCTGAATCATGAACGCTCAACAATGGAAACTGGCAGAGCAGCAGCATAACAAACCAGGATATTGCCGATGGTATTGTTGCCTGCAAATTCAATAAGCCATGTGAGGTAGAAATCATTAAATTAGTCCTGCGTTCAACAATATTGCAACTGTATAGCGAAATCTATTCACGAAAATAATAAACCGAATTATTTTCCTTTTCTTTTTGGAAAATTTTACGTTCACGATTTTTTGCTTATCATTGACTGTATGGAATTAATATTGATATAGTGTCTGTGTTCAATAAAATATCGTAAGTATGTGTTGCGTCGGTTGAAAAAAAAATCACAGTGTGTATAATTATTTTTGTTTTGTTTTTGTTTTTGACGTTTTGTTTTGTTTTTTCTTTATTTGTTTGTGTGTTTTTTTGTTGTTTTGTTTTTGTTTTGATATTTATTCAAGACTATGATTGAGAGCCAAATTCGGTTGATGTCTCATTTATATGTATTCAATCTCAACTCCTTCTAATTATAAAGGAATGATTCTTATAGAGACCTTGATATATGAGAACCAAAATTTGAATCATTGATATTCACCCATCCAACTCATTCTAATTAGAAAATAATCCAAAAAAAAAAAACCAAAAAAAAAAAAACAAAACAAAAAAAACAAACCAATGAATTAGCATTTACATTTAATTAATCACATCAATGATTGGAGCATTTATAAGTCATATAATAAATTATAACATATGAAATATATCAAATCATAACGATATAATGATGAACATACAAACATTGAATATTTCCAGTTTAAAATTGTAAATGTTCATAATGTCAATTGTGTCATAAGCACTAATGTTGGTGATTGAGTCTGATGTTGCACCCAACTCCACACAAGAACTCGGCAATGGTCTTCTGGCCAATAGTGAGGTCTCTGCATAGGTTCTGTAAACGCTCCTGGAGCTGAACATGTTTCTGTTGAGTACGCTTAACTGGAGGGTTACCAACGGCATCTTGCTGGATAATAGTACGGACAGTAGCTTCTTCCTTTTGACACCACTCGATCACACGCCATATAGACGAATGGGCATGTCCTACCAGGTTGAAGAACTTGTTGTTCCAGCCCTCGCACATGCTATTGGTTCTGTCATCACCGTTGACTGTGGCATCATGTACGTTCCAAATGGTTGGTGCAAACATAGGTGGGCTGCGTCAGAAGACCAGACGGACTGCTTGGTTTTGTGCTGGATTATGTTGTCTCAGTCTACCACTGATGTAAGTTGAATCAAAGTAATCTAGAAGCTCGGCTGCCTCTGGTGGGTCATCAGGGCATAACGGTAGTGTTCAAAGCAGATGAATACCATTGGTCAAATAAGGTACTGGTAAAAAGGCAAGACCATCCATCATACCACAGAACAGTCTGAGTTCGTCGTCGTTGTTGTAGAGAGGCACCAAACCAAGCTGTTGTTTCTTTCGCCATGATGCTTGTGTCAGGTGGTAGAAACAGCTCTGGTGGTTGATGTGGCGACCAAATACAGCTGTAATTGCACGAAGGACTTCATCTTCAAAGTCTGTGATGATAGTCTGGACACTGAGTGGACGATGACAAAAATGCAGTTCATGATGAGAAGTCAGATTTCTTAGGACAGCTTACTGAGAAAATAAGAGGATGCGGCGTTTCGTTTTACATTTGGACAAAAAAGGGTACTCAAGGTGAATTGGATTGGTCGTCATTGATGGAGTCTGACTATGAAAAGCTTTTGGAAAATCTTCCTTCAAAATTATGCTTTTTGATCCATCATGATACCCATGATCATACTGTCAAAATTTAGAGTTCATTTTTGAATTTGTATCGTTTCGTGACGTTAGTTATACACGAGTTCCCGTACTTTTTTTTCGGAAGTATGTTCTGCGCATGCCCGGATTTTCCCCCGTACTTTTTGTCGTACTTTTTTCCCGTACTCCCCCCGTAGTTTTTCCACCGTACTTTTTTCCCGTACTTTTTTCTCGTACTTTTTTCCCGTACTTTTTTACGTACTTTTTCCCGTACATTTTTCTTTTCGTACTTTTTTTTCGTACTTCTTTCCCGTCCTTTTTTTTAAGGGGAAGATGAAATGTTTTATAACATCATACAAGTAACGTTGTATTTCAAACGTTTTTTTTAAAGTATGGGAATATCTGAAATAAACAACTGAACATTTTTTAAACATTGCGATTTGTAAAAGATGTTCGGAAGTAGCATGGCTACTTGATGTGACGTGATCGAAGGGTCACGTTACCCCTATGGGGTCCCCTTCGAAAGGTGGGGTGCGCGCATGCGCAACATGAAGTTGCGCAATATCTGATTGGAAGTGCCCTTGGGGTGCTCTCTAGGACGTCCGCGTCTATCATTTTCTAGCCCTTCACTGGTTATCTGCCCCTTTCCCGTCATTTTATTTTGACGGGGAGCACCTTCAATAATTACATTTCTTACAAAAGTTTGCCACCACCACCACCACCACCACTACCACGGGTATAATTAAGACTTACACAGAAATCTTCTGTATTTTTTTTATATCTTTTCACTATTCAGCTTACTTTTCTTCTGTATTTTCCGAATCATTTCACTTTTCAACTTACTTTTCTTCCATATTTTCCATATCATTTCACGATTCAACTTACTTTTCTTCCATATTTTCCCTATTTTTTCACTAGTCGACTTACTTTTCTTTCATAATTTCCAAATCATTTCACTATTCAACTTACTTTTCTTCCATATTTTCCCTATCATTTCACAATTCAACTTACTTTTCTTCCATATTTTCCCGATCTTTTAACTATTCGACTTACTTTTCTTTCATACTTTCCATATCATTTCACTATTCAACTTACTTTTGTTCTGTATTTTTCCTATCTTTTTACTATTTTCTTCTGTATTTTCCAAATCTTTTCACTATTCGACTTGCCTTTCTTCCATATTTTCCATATCATTTCACACTTCAATTTACTTTTCTTCCATATTTTCCCTATCTTTTCACTATTGACTTACTTTTCTTCCATAATTTCCATATCATTTCACAATTTTCTTCTGTATTTTCCCTATCTTTTTACTATTTTCTTCTGTATTTTCCAACTCTTTTCACTTTTCGGCTTACCTTTCTTCCATATTTTCCCTATCTTTCCACTATTTGACTTACTTTTCTTCTATAATTTCCTTATCATTTCACTAGTCAACTTACTTTTCTTCTGTATTTTTCCCTATCTTTTTTCTATTTTCTTCGGTATTTTCCATATCATTTTACTATTCAACCTACTTTTTGCCATATTTTTAATATCTTTTCACTATTCAACTTGACTTTCTTCCATATTGTTCATATCTCTTCACATTTGAATTTACTTTTATTCCATAATGTTCATATCTTATCACTATTCAACTTGCCTTTCTTCCATATTTTCCATATCTTTTCACTATTCAACTTACATTTATTCCATATCATTTCACTGTTCAATTTACTTTTCTTCCATATTTTTAATATCTTTTCACTATTCAACTTGACTTTCTCCATATTGTCCATATCTCTTCACATTTCAACTTACTTTTCTTCCATATTTTCCCTATCTTTTCACTATTCAACTTACTTTTCTTATGTATTTTCCATATCTTTTCACTATTCAACTTACTTTTCCTCCATATTTTCTATATCTTTTCACTTTTCAACTTGCCTTTCTTCCATATTTTCCAAATCATTTCACTATTCAACCTACTTTTCTTCCGTATTCTCCATATCATTTCACAATTCAACTTGGGTTTCTTCCTTATTTTTCATAACTTTTAAACATACTTTTCTTCTGTATTTTCCAAAAATCATTTCACTATGCAACTTATCTTTTGGAAGAGTTTGTTTTTTTGTGTTTTCTTTCCTGTTAAATAAAAATTCATGAATATTTTTTTCCAATTTAAATTTAAATGCAAACATTTCACTATTTTCTTCCATATTTTCCCTATCTTTTCACTGTTTTTTTCTGTATTTTCCAAATCGTTTCACTGTTCAACTTACTTTTCTACCATATTTTCCAAAATCATTTCCCTATTTAATTTAGCTTTTGGAAAAGTTTTTTTTCCCTGTTAAATCAAAATTCATGAATATTTTTTTCAATTTATTTTTAAATTCAATAATTTCACTATTTTCTTCCATATTTTACCCATCTTTTCACTATTTTCTTCTGTATTTTCCAAATCGTTTCACTATTCAACTTACATTTTTTCCATAATTTCCATATCTGTTCACTATTCAACTTGTCTTTCTTCCATATTTTCCAAATAACTGGCCTTTTCACAGGAAGTGACGTCATTTTCCCCGCTGTTTTATTTCTTAGTAGTACAAATGTTGGTTGGGGTGTTCTCTACGACGTCCGCGTTCTATTATCTTTTTTTTTCTAGCCCTTCACTGGTTATCTACCCCATTCCCGCCAGTTTATTTTCGCGGGGAGCACCTTCAATAATTACATTTCTTACAAAAGTTTGCCACCACCACCACCACCCCAGTATTTCTCCGTAAAGAAATTACATATTTTTCATTGTTTCTACAGATTTTGTTTGGTTGTATTTATCCGGATATGTGTATTTTATACAGCTTTGGTTTTGTCTTCTTTAGTAGTCTTTATATACAAGTTATACAAGGTTTTATTCATGATGATCACGAAGATTTAATTAACAAACATGTCATGATGATATCCGAATTTAATGGGTTAAGATTAAACATAGGAATCAATGTGAAAATGAATAAATTAATGTTTCTAAAAAACATAACTTGGTTGAACATAATGTACTGACAAAACAGGATGAGTAATAAAGCCTATATATATCCCCGTGTGACAATAAGTCGGCCAGTCATTGGATAATGTTTTATTATATTTTTAATATTTGAAAAGTAAACATTTGTTCTTTTTAATTATGTTCCTCATCTATTCTTGCTCACATGTGTAAAGTTCCATGGAAAACAGATCGATAATAATGACACACTGACCCATATTTGTTTACTACCCTGTTTCCAAATGGCGACGTCGTATTACGTCACATAAGGCCGTTCAGTGGTAAATAAATCACGTGATTTTATCATAGGCAAACCAAACTTAAAAAGTAAACCAGATTAACAAAGTATAGTATTTTAGCTTTTTCTGTGTATTGTTATGTCTGAAAAATTTCAAAAGATGTTTTTTTAAATAGTTTGAAATTGAAGTATTAAAAATGAATTATTTGATGCAAACATTGAACTTGCTTCCCATATAATAAAATATTTAATCCAGTGAATTTGGTGTTTTGTTTTGTTTTTGTCAATGCAATATATTAGACTGACTACATATTGCCATATTTTTGTAAAACAATTAATGACTGATTTCTGTTTATTTCAATCACATTTATTATCACAGAGTGGTACCAAATACAGTTTGGTTGATCATGATCGGGTTGACAGGTTTTCCCCTCCCAGATAATCTCATTTTTCTGTCTGGTTTAATTTAATTCTTTGTTCAATTTATGCTATAAATTTTGATTATTGCTGTTAAATTTATTCTTTTTCTATCTTCTCTGTGAATATCATTTCATTACCCAAAGAAGTAAGGGGTATATTTGATATTAAAGCAGCAGTGGAAATGCAAAATAATCTGTCATTTTGTGACTAATGGAGAGCACTTGTATGTATTTTCCTGATATTTTCCCGGTAAAATCATCCATTTTGTAGAAAATGGTGGAATCTGAATGATCAATCATCATATATGCAAAGTATTTAAAAATTTTCAATTTGCTTGGCCTACATTCCAGAAAAGGTCATGATCTGTGATGACGATTACATCAACAAACCGGAAAGGTAAACATGCTTGGGAAATACCATGGCATGTACCATGGTCATTCGACTTTCCTTTGTTAAAAGTGTGATGATATCTGCACATATCACGTAGGAGAAGCATTTCATTGATCAACCAATCAGAGCACAAATATCAACAGTTTTTCTTTTGAGAAGATTTTTGAAAATTCAGAATGAAATTCTCAAAAATCTTTACAAGAGATAAAATGGTAATATCTATGCTCTGATTGAATGACAAATTCCTTGAACCTTCTTATGCGAAATGTCCCTTTGGTCTTTTTAGTACAAATAATTTTGAAAACATAAAGTTGTTTTTGCTAGTTCATTTTTGGGTCTGTTTCTTCTTTGCTTTGTTGTGTTTTGTTGTTTTTTGGGAGTATTCCATAGAAAAGGGAATATTTATGGTTATTACCTTGGCTAAGACCTGAAAAAAATGATAGTGATTAAAATTTGCATAATAGGCAAAATGTGTGATATCTTTATTTAAAAAATAGAAAATAATTAAAATCCACGTTCCACAGATTTGAAACGAAAGACCTCAATTTTGCACATATCCATAAGAGGAAAATATACACAGATATATATCTCAAATTATTTCGGAATTTCCTTTCCCGACAGATGAAAACTATGAATTTCCCACAATTCAATCATTTAACTGATATATCCACATGGAAAAAAATATCTGTGAATTCAAATTATTTCAGAACATGTCGTCAATATCAGGGTCCCAATGGGCATTCACATTAAACAATCGACGTTTTCGATCTCCATTTTGATTTTAAATTTGCGCCTGTACCAAACGACAATCCAAGCGCGAACTGATCGATGCAAGGATGGAAATCGGCGGGAAATGTGCGTTTTGCGCGTATTCTATGACGTCGAAAGATCCATGGCACATGTGACTTACTATATTGGAAATGATTGGGTATGTATAGATACAGCATGGGTAGGACAAAACTAACTCGAAAGCAATGCTTTCTCGTGAATTTTAGTCCCACCCATACTGTATCTATACATACCCAACAATTTCCAATATACATTTTGTAGTAACTAAAGCTTAAAACATATTTAACAAGCATAATAATCAGGAAAAAAAGACACTAAAAAAGGATCTTTTTTACTTGCATGGAATTTATTCAATTCAATCTTATCTGTTTTAATCTCATCTTGTAATTTTGAAGCTTAAGAGAATTCCCTCTGTGTTTATGTGCGCTATGAATATACAGAATGACGTCATCGGTCTCGTGCTGCGCGAAAATTATAAATCAAAACAAGTGACCGACTTTATTGCATGGCCGAGCAGATGTCATGACACGATACATGATTTATGCTACCAAACAATCATAGAATGAATAAATAAAAAATACAACATCCACATAACAGTCCCACAATCCAATTAGAAAACCGTAGAAATGGAGGTAAAATTAATACCCCCGACACATTCACACATACATGACCGCCATCTTTCCTGGCTTGTTACAGACAATTCAATAAAAAGTTAGAGAGGGGTATTCTAGTTTTATGGGCCCAAACCTCCCTTCTTTGTGAAGTGATGCGGTCATTCATATATGAGTAAAATGCCAAGACTCACATATAACTAGGTGAGTATCGTTGTTATAAGAAGAGCTTGGAGATATCAAAGGGGTAATCAGAATCCATAAATCGAAGGAAAGACTCCAAAATGGCCAAAAGAAAAAAGACAAAGTTAAAAAAAAAAAAAAAAAACGATATACAAAACAATACACAGAAAACTAAAGATCGAGCACCACGAACCCCATTAAAACCCGAGGATGAACTCACATTCTAACCTTGAACATTTTACAATTATTGACTTTGGAATAGGTTGCTATCTGGATTTATCAACCTGAAAAAAATGTAATTTTACCGAGTGCTTCGTGTTTAGATAATGTCACGATCCACGTAAAATAGAATATGACAATTACTCTTAAAATAGGAGTTGTAATAAACCCCCGCGAATGAGTATAAACGTAAGGATCAATAATCCCATTTGATTGGGGGAAGTGAGGAAAGGGGTGGGGGGGGGGGTGTGCAGATGTGGCTTTGTTTTTGTAATTCTGTCGTCAAATTTTATATAAAAATATCGTTGCATACATATCGTACAGTTATTGTTTATGCACTATATTACCGATGATCCGTGTAAAAATGTTTTCTGATATTTGTTTTTCGTGTGATCAAAAAACTTTCTTACTGGGCAGAGGGGGGTGGTATACAGGTAGAGGAATATTTGTGGTAGAGACGTAAATAACGTGAGAAGGGATTTATTAAATTGACATGTAATTAGGCCTACAGTGAATCTAATGTAAATAAAATTTCATATTTAAAGTAATATGAAAGGCAAATATCGTGGAATTTTTTGATTAAATATTTTCACTTAATATGTCACTTAATTTTAACTAAAATCAACTGCATAACATTAAAAATCCTCTCAAAAGCAGATTTTAAGAGGAAATCGCAAAATATTTGATAGCAGATAATTCTGTCTTCTCGGACAGTAATGCAAATGATATGCGCATGACCCAAGATTTGAACTCTTTCGGGGAGCTTATCGTTCATGCTCACTGTTCAGTTGATGGCAAAAAAAATATATATATTCCGTGTGTACCACATAAGAATAATTGCAAAAAAAAAAATTGGTCCACACGACATGAAACTGACAGATTCCTCAATAATCATTGTCAGGAATGTGTGCGTGTTTTTCAAAGGGAAGCTTGGATGGAATATTCCCTCTATAGAATCTACACATTTCTGTACCAATGAATAATTCCATGGGATATCTGAGCAGTGCAGGCTTTGGCGAGTCTCCTGTTGGGTTTGATGTGTAATTACCCATGTCCGTAGAACATAGACAAACTGATCTTTCCGAAAGCTTATTTAAATGTTCAACAACACTGTAAACAGTATCCGGGATAAGATTGTATTTCTGATTGAGTTCAAATTCTGTTGTTTAACTTTTCATATTCGACTATTTTCCGATTTTTTCGCTATTCATCCGTGGATTGTCCAAAGGCGATTTTTTTTTCAGTAGGAAATTTGAAATTTCCTCAAGGAAATGCAATTTTTCTATGGAAATTTTTATTTTAGAATTTTCATATGGAAAATTTTTGTCATTTATTTTTTTTAAGGAAACATGTTGAAATATTATTAGATAAGTATAGGTATGTGTTGTGTATATTGAAGAAATTAAACAAATAGTTAAATTACATCAAACCCATAATAAACACATAAACATATCTTGAAGACATTAAACAAATACAATGTAGTTAAATTACACCAAACCCATAATAAACACAGAAACATACAATTACTGGGATTTGTGATCAAGAAAAATTATTATTAACAAATTAATGTTGCACATTCTACTCCAGACTTTTTATCAAATACAGTGACTTTAAGTTCAGTGTTGCCAAAAATCATATTTACACGGAACGTGCGTATCTCTTCAGATGGGTCTTGTATGTGGATGTAGCAGAGTGATATTTTCATCATTTATTAAATTCATATTTAGGATACATTTAATTGTTTGCTATTCTTTTAAATAAAATTAACATTAAAATTAATACTAGTATTTGCAAACGATTTATTCAACTTTTTGCAGAGTATTTCTATTAAGGGTTTTACCCTTAGACATTTCTGACTTTACTGTGAGTACATTTTACTCTAAAGTTCATGTAAATAATTATGGGGGGTTATATTTGAAACGGATTTCATTGGTTGTTTTCGTCTGGCTGGAAATGTTAATTTCCTCGTGCAGGCTAGACAGACGAACACTGGACATTGAACGACTTGGTCGTATTTATACTTGACAGAAAACTTGATAAAAATTGTCCACACAAATGACCAACTGAGACAGAATAACACTTGATAACTGTAAGTTGCACTTCTTTTAACTGTTTCTAATTATTTATTCACATTTACAAATCTCACAACGATATCACATTTTCCGATTAAACCTTCCCCCCCTTTTTGGTCGAACGCCCGTAATATCTGAGTGAGTGAAAGACATGAGTGCATTGTATTTAATTCAGTTATATCTAGGTCGGTATTTTTAAATGTTATTAGCGGTGTAATTACACACTATTATTTTAATGATAGTAAGCTTTTGTCGCTTGGTCCGATTCATGGATGAACGGACAAGATACAGATGTAAACAAATCAGTAGCTCAATTCGCTACGTTAATATGTTTATTGTATTTTTAAAAGTACATTGTATATTTATTAACACAAATAAATGAATTGTATTTATATGTATTTTTATAGTTACGCATATACTTGTATTGACATTTAGTCCTATTATTATAAATGTGTAATTTTGGTTTACAGGACTTGATGTAACTGGTGTATAAGAATCGAATGTAATCATGTAGTCCTGTACCATTGTTTTATCACCAAATAAAACACGCTCCACAAGTGGTAAGCATCGTTTATTGTTTATGTATTTTATGAACAGACGATTTTGTCTTGTATTTATAGTATATAATTTTGTAGAATGCATATAGAGTATTCTCCCTTGGCAGATTTGTCTATTATAACCAAATCTGGAATACATACCAAACTTGTGTATTAAATCAATAATGGTTGTAATTAATTGAATATTACAGTACATACACATACTATTATATACTTGTATACATGTTTTTATAATTAGAAGGGTATAATTTAGAAATATGTCAGTTATATTGTTACCAGACAATTGTAATTTATTGGAATAATATTAACAAGTTATATTGTTACATAGTTATAATTACATTGATTAAAACAAGAACTTAGGTTGATAACCTTAATAGTAGAAAGTATTTCGTATATTGTCAGAAGGTGAATATAATTAATCGATTACATCGCACTGTATTGTGTAATATGTTTTAGAATGAAGTCTGTGATAGTTTTGTCATTGATGTGTTATTTAATTTATTTATTCTATTATTTCAGTGTTAAATATCAATATATTATTGATTGTGGTAACCAATAAAGAACCTTGGCCCTATGATGGAGTTACTTGTTTATGCCCCTAAAAAGGCACGTACTACATGAACAGTTAAGGTTTCTAATTCTGTACAACCTTCTACATCTGTATATTGTGGACACTCTGTTGTTGACTGGCAGATAGGAAAGGATATTTTACTTTGGAATGGTTCTGTAGTTATGAATTTGTTAGTGATTTTAGCTCCCAGCTCTACAACAGATCCTATTTTTATGCAAAGTTTAAATATATAGCTACACTTTTTCTTTCCATTTCTTACAACACACCGACATAGATCGTGGATGTCTGAATTAAAATCCCTCATGGTTTCAACACCGTAAGTATATCTAGCAATTCTGGCCACTATGTAGTCGGGTTTATGTCCGAATAAGACTGCTCCTTTTAAAACCGTTAACTCTGCGTCTTCTGGAACTACCACACGGTAGTTTGGAAAGAAAGATTTTATTCTGTCTTGAAGAATTTTGCAGCCAGAAAATCCACCAACTAGAACGATCATTTTCAAATTTGATCTTTCCATCTTCTTTAAAACGTCAGAAATGAGCTCAGTAATTCTTTCTGATGCCTGTTTGAACATATCTATTATCAAATAAGCATCGATTCTCATTTTGTCATACCGAAGTATCATCTTATCGTGGTAAGGCGAAGACTGGACAACTGCTTCAGAATCTTCCTTGAGATGTTTCTTACAAATATCATTAAGGATAGCCCTTGGAATGGCCATCTTGACTTTGTCCTCTTTATCTATATAAACGGTTCGTTTTACAGCTTCAAAATGCTCGGAATATATCTAGATATGCTTCCGGGTCTTCTCTTTTCATTGCATTCAGCAGTAGTGCTCCTACAAGTTTAACAAATATCTGATCGAATGCATTATCGACTGATGTTCCACCAGAATCTCCGCCAGATGCACGACATAGTTCCTTCAAGCTGCCATTGCTTAATTTTTCGTGGACGGTAATGTCAGCTGTGTCTCCTGAAAATAAAACTCCATTTAAACATTATGTAATTACTAGATTTGTATTAGTACGCGCGTTAACCTTTTTGGAGGTTAGGGTTAGGGTTGTGGTGTTTAGCGCCACTTTCAACAATATTTCAGTGATATCGTGGCGGTCAGCTTTATTGGTGGAGGTAAGGGGAGTACCTGGAGAGAACCACCGACCTGCCGCAAGTCACTGACAAACTTTATCACATATCGCTGTATCGTGTGCATCTCGTCAAGAGCGGGATTCGAACTCACAACGTTAGTTGTGATGGACACTCATTACACTGGTAGTTGTAAATCCAACTACTATACGATCACGATCACGATGTACATGTATATATATACCAAAGGAGCAAAAAACAAAAACAAATGGTGTTTCATAATATTGAAAACAATAATTTATTAATTATGTAAATATATGCAAATTGTCTCTTTTCAAAATTTACGATTGACTGAGTTAGTATCTAAACTTTGTGGAAAACAATAATGTCATTGAAGAATATCTGGTTTGTTCAGAAATGGTTTAAATTGTGTTGCAGATGAAGTTTTACTTTCTTGTATTGTTATTTTTTCCATTGTTTTACTTGTAAAATATTATTTTCCTTTTCATTTTTATTTGTGGTATTAAATATTAAATAATTAATTTAATTGATTTAAAGGAAATACAATTACATTCGGTCTTTAAAAGCACTGCGGGTACTGTTGTTTGAGATTTATATATCGGAAAAATCAAAAAAAATATTCCGAAGATATCGATTTCATCAAATTGTGCACACATTCCAAGAATGTTGGGGATATAATCATCATTATGTGTTCAGGAACCCCAAATTCCTAAGACATCCCTCAAAATTCCAAAGAGTTGTATGGTCATCTGCATGTATTGGTCACCCTTAGTGTACCTGATGAAGGTTATTCCAGAAACGCGCCGTGCGCACTAAATTTGATATCTACGTTTTTATTTATAGCACGTTGTGTTGTCAGATCTTTCGTTATTTTATTGTGTAGTTTTTATCTATCTGGATTGCGATTTTTTTGTACTGTTTCCTCTATCTATATTTGATCAAATGTCAGTACATAAAATGTTGGAGGTCATGGAATGGTGGTATCCATGGGAAATATTAAAAGGGAACTGGCAATATAAACGTTATTAGATGCAATGTCCATGGAATATATATATATACACAAAAAATGTATAACAATTGGTTGTCTTTAATTCCAGCCTAAATTTATAAAAAAACAACAATAAGTATTGAGATAATTCGCTTAATTTTTGTTTGATATGTAGGTTGAGACTACTGTTTTCTTATCCTTGCTTCTAAAGTAAAGCGTAACAAATTTGCATCGGACAACCCAATCTTCCTTCAAGACGGCGACCTTTACTAAAAATAGATATTTCTTCAAATTTTGAATAACTCAAGCTACTAATGTTAACAGAGGATATGTTATCCTTTAGACTCTGACTATTTATATCATTTGTTTTCTTGAAAAAAATGTGCTTTTACCATAATGGAAATTTTGCAACCGAGAAGCTACTTGTGAATCCGAATACTTTCCCCATAATGTAACCCAATCTACTGAAATATTGACAGTTGTATATATTTTGATACAAAACGTCTACAAACATCATATTGTTCTTCATAATTAAAGATTCCTAGCTTAGTAAAATGACATAATTTTGGCTTTTTTGGGGTTGTTATTTATTTTATACATTTTATGATATTTATTCCTGTTCTTGTTAATTTCGTATATATTGTATTTACCAAGTTAGCACTTTTTCGCATGAACTGTTTTGCTGCGTCTGACTATATTGCAGGTACTGTTAAAACCCATCGGATATCCTTTAGCTCTATGTCGAATCCTCTTTCAGTAAACGTAAGAAACAGATGATTCATGAGGGCTTTAATTGAGGTACCAAATACCTTCATGGCAGGAACAGGTCTTCCAGCGACATCCTCAATGATCATTTCGCCTTTGAGTTGCTAGGAGAATAAAAGAACCGCATAGCGCATGAATGCTCGACGTATCCCCCTGCACTTGCATAATATTTAGTTTTATATATTTATAAAAAGCAGTCTTGCAGTCTTAATGCATAACATACTTACAAGTCACATGCAAAGATTATTCAAATCTATCCATATTTACTAAAGTTATCATGTAAACAAGACACAATTCTCAAAATTGGTGATTTTTCAACCAAAAACTAACATTTTCCCCCAAAGTCCTTGCTTCAAATATTTCCATGTTAGAACCCATCCAAGATAGTGATAACTACAAGCTACATGCAAACAATTATTCAAATCTATCCATGTTTACTCAAGTTATCGCGTAAACAAAACTCAATTCTCAAAATTGTTGATTTTTCAACCAAAAATTAAGATTTTTCCCCAAAACCCTTGCTTCAAATATTTCCATGTAAGAACCCATCCAAGATAATGATATTTACAAGCCACACGCAAACAATTATTCAAATTTATCCATGTTTACTAAAGTTATCGCGTAAACACGACACAATTCTCAAAATTGTTGATTTTTCAACCAAAAACTAAGATTTCTCTCCAAAACCCTTGCTTCAAATATTTCCATGTTATAACCCATCCAAGATAATGATAATTACAAGCCACATGCAAATAATTATTCAAATCTATCCATGTTTACTCAAGTTATCGCGTAAACAAGAAAGTGTGACGGATGGACAGACAGACAGACAGACAGACAGACTGCCGCTATTACTATATCCCTTCACCGCTATCGCGGGGGGGATAAAAATGGACTAAGCAAGAACGACACACAAATCTAATCGGAAAATCGTAAAAACAGACAAAATTTATACCCGCAACACACATATAAACATGCCCACTCATTCTCCTTGATCGGTGATCCACTTGTTATCCTCATGTGGGTACAATGCCGGTCCTCACACAGACGAGCAGTGATGATATATATAGAACGTTGAGTCCCAATCTTAACCTTTTTGTCCGTAACTTAAATAATGTATTAAGTATAAGAAAAGTTGAAGATATCAAAGTGGTAATAAAAAATCATAAATCGAAGGACAGACAAAACAACGACTAAAATAAACATGACAAAAGGACAAACAATGATATATACAAAGCACTACACAGAAATTTAAACATTGAGCAAACAAGAACCCACTAAAATCGAGGATGAACTCATGTGCTTCGGATGAGTAACCAGGTCGTACTCCCCATGTGGCACTCATGTTATTACAAACCCAGTGATAAATCACGAATGAGTAAAGGACCGGATTGTGATTACGACAAACCAAACATATCCTCGGTCATTCGTGACAGAAAAATTATGTAAGGGTGGTCCACTTCGTGGTGGAAACCGTAAAACATTATATACAATGTACGTCTAAACCAATGGTTTATGCGTAAATCCCTTGTATCCTTTATTCTTTATTGTTTTCTATCTGAGTTTCCCAGGTCATTGAAGTTCTTTTCAAGTACTCAGTAATGTTTTTGTTCATACCCTTACTCATTTTTTAATCGTACAAGAGGTATTTTTCTGTTTATATCATTGTACAAGAGGAATATTTCATTTCAATTTGATTAAGATCACATCTCTCACTTGCCTCATTATTAATATGAAGAGGTTGAAGACACCAAAGGGGTAATCAGAATCCGTACATCGGAGAAGAACAGACAACACAAATGGGCAAAAGAAAAAGTACAAAGGGACAAACAAAGATCCACAAAACATGCATATAAAACTAAAGATCGAGTAACACGAACCCCACTAAAAACAGGGCGTGAACTCATGTGCTCTGGAACATATTCGTGGTAATTTCTGACACATATATTCCATAGCGGTCAACCATGTCATAGTGGCGACCGTAAAACTTATGCCTCAACTTAGCTAAGATGAACCCTTGGTTCAGTAGCTACCTTGTTACCAGCAACGCTCTATCAAGTAAATCCTAATAGGAACCACAAGCTCTGGCATATCGTATCAACTGATAGATATGCACTCCATATGCCGGTGCTGCTGGAATGTTGCTACTTATGAATGAAAAGTTCAGAATGGGAAAATTGAAATCATCTCTTTTGTCGTAAAGTTTCGTTGTTAACCGCCCCTCATTGTCAATTTTAAGGTGTAGGTCAAGGTATGAAGCAAATCTATCTGTATCTGTGGCATCCTTTATTTCAAGCAAAACAAAATCACCAAAAATAGAACTATTTAGTGAAAGGACATCATCTATATAGCGTAACGTGAAAAGTCACGGCGTGTGAGATCCGATGAAACTCCCATTACCGCTCAAAGGTGGGTGATCCTATGTTACCGTCCAATGAAAATTGCGATAAAGAGATTATGAAAACGTTAAATGTCTAATTAAGCTTCTCTGTTAACTACGAGCAATCGATTAGTCGAAAAAGGTCATTACCAGTATTTATCATATCATAAAATATTCATAGCATAAGGTCACTGGCATATGACCCGTGATATGTTTTTTTTCTTCAAATCTCCTACGCCGCAACGAGCAAATGAGAGATGTGATTTTAATCAGATTGTATGATTTGTTTACCTTGTTTTTGTACAATTGCATCTTGAAACGTTGGAAGAAGAGATATTCATTTTGTTTGCGGTCAATAACGATGTCAGAGTACTTGTTTTCTGCTTCATATCCAAATGATACTAACTCCTCCTTGTCATCAAGAAGCACACATGTTGGTGACTTGAGTGAGAAATGTCTCTGACTTCCAGCATTCCATACTTTATTGGCGACTATCTTCAGCGGATCCTTTTTGAAATCATCTCTAGACGAAAAGGTATACCCAGAATATGTTGTCCCAAAGTCTATCGCGGCTACAAACAAATAATCCTCTGTCAATAATGCCATAGCAGATTTAATAGCACATTGGACGATAAATCTACAATAATAAAGAAAGAATGAAGAAATGATTAAACAGCATAGCATAATGAACGATATATCTACAATAATAAAAAAAAGAAAAAGAAAAAGAAAAAAAAAGAATAAATATAACATCTGCCTTCTTCAAATACAAATGTAATATTTGAGGAAGGAGACCTGATTAAGAAATGGATAATCAGATGCATTAAAATCAATTTTAGAAATATGGATATTGTTGTCATGGTGTAATTTCCTTATATATGTTAGGTCAATAAAATTTAAAAAGAAAATGAGACTTTTATATTATTCGGCTTTACAATCTGTTGACCTTGAACTTATATGATGCAAGTTATCTAGAAACAAGTCGTTCCTACTGAATTAGATGTCTACGTTTTATCACTGGGTGGATACATCTGCTATATTACTCCTCCAGAGTATCATCCACCCAGTAGTCAGTTTCTCGGTACATATATGGTTTATTAGATATACTTATCATTGAAACTTACAGTCCCTATATATTCGATCTCTTAAAATGTTTATATTCCGATACCAAGATCTTGTCGAAATATATTCTGTCTCTGTAGAGACAATAGTGAACGATGGATGTTCATAAAGTGAAAATGTATTAAGATAAGGAAGTCAACAAAAATGTAAAAAGTATTTTTTGTCAATGTGTGACGTAAAAGTGTTTTTGACATTTACTTTCGTAGTTAAAATACTTGAGGTGACTCGTGGTTGTTGATGGAGATGGATGTTCCACCTCCTCACTGAATTTAGTACAGCGTTGACTAATATTTTACCTATTTAGTTCCAGTATTGTTATAAATACTGTTATAGTGACTGCCGGAACCTTTGAACCGTAATGAAAGCGGGAGGTTTGGCGCCGTAAAATCTGATCCAACCCACCATTTCTTTGGAAATGCCTGTACCAAGTCAGGGTCATTACGGTTTTCACAGTTTTCCGGTTGTTGACTGATTTTGTCTGTTTATATACTTATGAGTTTTGACTTTCCCTTTGGAAGATTGGTAGGAGTTCGGTAATTTTGTTATTACCTTTATATAATGAAATTAATATTAAAACTACAGTTCTCCTTCCAAAGTCATAGGTGAACTTAAAAGATTTTGATTTTCCTTTTTTGACCTTTTGCTTTACTACTCCCGCAAAAGTATTTATTTATTTATTTATTGTTTTTTGTATTTTTTTTTTGGCTTTCCAATCTTTTGACTTTTAGTGTATATAATGATGGTTATTCAAGAAACGCGTCATGCGCACGTAATTAGATATCTACGTTTTAATTACACCATGACAGCTTCTTCCACCTGTTATAGGCAGAATACATTGTATTGTGTATATATATTGGACAAATACAAAGCCATAGATACAACGTTGAAATATTATTATCGTGTGCATTAAATTAGATATCTACGTTTTTGTTTTTGTTTTTTTTATTTACTACAAATTTTCCCTATTTGTCGTGGTCGTGATCGCATGGTAGATGGATCTACAACTATCTATGTAATCAGTGCATATCACCTAAAATGCTATCAATTCGAATTCTGTTCATGGCGAGGTGCACTCGGTACAACTTTATGTGATAAAGTTTGTCCATGACTTGCGACAGATCGGTGGTTTTCCTCGAGTACTCTGGAATCCTCCATCAATAATTCTGACCACCACGATATAAATTTGAAATATTGTTTAAAGTGGCATACCGGTATGTCTTGACAGTCGTCTCTGGGCATACAGATGATCTTCAAGAGCCAGGAGAATATCTTGATCCACGTTTATTTATTTACATGCGAATCATATTTAGCCTGGATCCTGACATTAATTTCCCATTTAAAAACATATGGACAATTATACATATACTTAAACATCTCTTGCTCGAGCACTCATCCTGAAAGGGACAGTTATACTAACAAATATCTGATGTATACACCCCCACCGAGTTATTCTCCACCTAATAGGCACAGTTATACAAAAACATCTCTAATTTGTACACCCCTTCTTATGAGTACACTCCCTCCCCCGAAATCTTCTCAACCGAATAAGGATAGATATACTTCTTTATTTACTACACATTTTCGCTGTTTCGTCGTGGTCGTGATCGCATGGTAGATCAACGGTTTTCCCCGAGTACTTTGGAATCCTCCATCAATAATTCTAACCACCACGATATAAATTTGAAATATTGTTTAAAGTGGCATACCAATATGTCTTGCCACTCGTTTCTGATGTGTACCCCCCCCCCCCTTCCCACCGAATTTATCTTCACTTAATAGGGATAGTTATACTAAAACATCTCTGAATTGTACACCCCCCTCCGAGTTCCTCTCCACCTAATAGGCACATTTATGCTAAAACATATCTCATGAGAACACCCCTCCCCCGAAATCTTCTCAACTGAATAGGGACAGCTATACAATTATTGACTTTGGAATATGTTGCTATCTGGATTAATCAACCTGAAAAAATTTAATATTCACCGAGTGCTTCGTGTTTAGATAATGCCACGATCCACGTAAAATAGAATATGACAATTACTCTTAATGGGAGTTGTAATAAGCACCCGCGATTGAGTGTATGGTTCAATAATTCCATTTGATTGGGGGGAGAGGTGGAGATGTGGCTTTGTTTTTGTAATTCGGTCGTAACATTTTATATAAAAATATCGTAGCATATATACATATCGTACAGTTATATTTTATTTGATTCTGCACTATTTTATCGATGTTTCGTGTAAAAATTTATTCTGATACTTGTGTGTGGGGTGGTGGTATACATTTAGAGGAAAATTTGTGGTAGAAACGTAAATAACGTGAAAAATGGATTAATTAAATTGACCTGTAATTAGGCCTACAGTTAATCCAGTGTAAATAAAGCTTCATATTTAAATAATGAAGAACATATTTATTATATCATTAAAAGATTACTGATATACCTACTGCTCACGTAGCGTTAAAAATCACTCATTCAATCAATTGATCGTCAATGAAGTCACATGGCACTGTTTATAACAGGTCGGGTTTTAAAACATTGTTATTCAGAAACAACGAATCGTGTAATAATAAACATCATGGGGAAAATATTTAAATATACAAATATATAGGTAATTATACATTTTGATAAAATATATTAAGTACCATATTTGTGTATGTTTTTTTTTTTCAATTTCAAAGTCAAATCAAAATATATTATTGATATCGAAAATATATTTGTCA
This sequence comes from Gigantidas platifrons, assembly GCA_002080005.1. Taxonomy (NCBI): domain Eukaryota; kingdom Metazoa; phylum Mollusca; class Bivalvia; order Mytilida; family Modiolidae; genus Gigantidas; species Gigantidas platifrons. Next base: position 136,702 of record MJUT01059679.1, read on the forward strand.
TCAGGACTTATATAATGGTGTTTCTTCGGTATCCATAAACAACCAAATGTGATATCAATATAATTTTCTGTTGTGTACAAAAATAAAGTAAATTATCGAAAACAAAGTATAACAAAAACGTAATAAGAATCTTTTTGTTTATGTATTCTATTTCAAAGTCAAACAATTATATCTTATTGATAAGGATTAACAAAGATATAGTTTTATTTTCAGTTTTGAATATTCTTTTTATAGAATATATAAAAAAAATTCATAAGATATCAATATCTAAAGTTATGCGATGACTAATCTTAAATTCTACTCTACATACCCAAAAAATGAGATGTTATTTGCTCATTTCCATATCTAACAGGGGTGTAGGAGTCAGGGGAGGGATGCAAAGGGCCTACACACTTTGAAAGAGGCGAGGGACTATGTGTTTGCTCCCCCATTGCGTTGGGCAACACATTCAGAAAAAGTTGAATTGCTAGCATGTATATGCTTTGAAGTTCAACAATTGTTTTGCATATCAGTTCTGAATCCTTGCCCCCAATGTTTTGTGCAACCCCTAAAGCTTGCCTCCACCACGTTCCACACCAGTATCATATCCCCTCCCCACACATACACACTTCCTCGAACAAATTTTGCCTCCTTCACATTTTGCACCTTCATTCGAAGAAGGCAGATATCTTTATTTCTTCATTGTTTCTTTATTATTGTAGATTTAACGTACAATGTGCAATTAAAATCTGCTATGACGTCATTAAAAGAGGATTATTTGTTCGTAGCCGCGATAGACTTTGGTACAACATATTCTGGATATGCCTTTTCGTCTAGTGGTGATTTCAAAAAGGATTCGCTGAAAATAAGCGCAAATCAAGCATGGAATGCCGGACGTCAGAGACATCTCTCTCTAAAGACACCAACATGTTTACTTCTTGATGAAAAGGAGGAGTTAGTATCATTTGGATATGAAGCAGAAAACAAGTTCTCTGGCATCGTTATTGACCGTAATCAAAACAAATATTTCTTCTTCCAACGTTTCAAGATGCAATTGTATAAAAACAAGGTAAACAATTTATGCAATCTTTGGTACCTTCAAACTTTTCTTATTCTTAATACAGTACTTAAGTTACGAATAAAAAGGTTAAGATTGGGACTCAACGTTCTGTATATCATCGCTGCTCAACTAGTTCTGTGTGAGGACGCCATTGTACTCAAATGAGGATAACACGTGAATGACAGTATCATTTGATTAAGCCCATAAAACTAGCTTACGCCCACCACGTTTTGTTTTATTAAAGTGTCTGTATCAATTTAGTCTGTTTTTACGATTTTCCTGTGTTGTTCTTGCTTAGTCTGTATCCATTTTTCTCCTAGCAAATAAAAGCCGAAATGGTCATTGAGGATGTCGCTGGAAGACCTGTTCCTGCCATGAAGGTATTTGGTACCTCAATTAGAGCCCTAATGAATCATCTGTTTCTTAAGTTTACCGAAAGAGGAATCGAGATAGAGCCAAATGACATCCGATGGGTTTTAACAGTACCTGCAATATGGTCAGATGCAGCAAAACAGTTCATGCGAAAAAGTGCTAACTTGGTAAATATAATATATGCAAACTTAGCAAGAACAGGAATGTATATAATAACATGCATTAAATAAACAACCCCTAAAAGCCAACATTATGTCCATTTTATTAAAGGGGCATTATCTGCCAAAATCGTAAATTTTTGTTACACATAAAAACTATCAGATATGATTGATGCCTTAATAAAACGTGTTTCTATAACTTATAAATGTTATGAAATGTACGCGCTTCGGGGAAAAAGGTGCAACTGCTCGTGTTTTGAAATCGATCAAGAAATGGACGCCATCTTATTAATTATCGGCATTGTTTACGGAGTTTGCCGAATCGTCATTAAATCAGTACAACAATGCACTTATTTCTTATTTTCTGTGAATTTGCTTTTAGTCGGCGTAAATTACGGACAAAGAACCATGCAAGTTTGCAGTTAATAAGCGACAAAATACAAATTATTCGTTTTACCTGTCACTAGTAAGGTCAGTTGCATACGGAGAAAGCAAGGTCAAATTATTTGCTTGCAAGGAAATAATCAATCGATGGTAATTTTCGTTCTCAAAAGGCGAAAAGTGGTACGATAAGCTGTTTAATGTAAAATATTTACCTTTATTTCATCATTTTAAAGCAAATTAAAACATATAATTGTTTTGGTCAAAATCGTAGCTAATGCCTCTTTAAGCTAGAGATCTTTAATATCTTTATAATAATTATGTAGAACAATATGATATTTGTAGACGTTTTGCATCAAAATATATATAAAAAGAGTTTGAAGATTCCAAAGGGGTTATCAGAATCCGTAAATCGAAGAAAGACAGACAACACAACGGACAAAAGAAAAAGGAAAGAAGGAGAAACAACGATCTACAAAACATTGTAACTGTCAAAATTACATTTTGGGGGAAGTATCATGATTCACGATGAACTTTTCGGTTGCAATATACAAGGCACAATTTCCGTTATAGTAAAAGCGTGATTTTCCCAAAAAAACAAAACAAAACAAAAAAAACGATAAAGATAGTCAGTGTCTAAAGGATAGCATTTCTTGTTTTAATATTAGTAGCTTGAGCTATTTATGATGTGAAGAAATATCTGTTTTAGTTAAGGTCGCCATCTTGAAGGATGACTGGGTTGTCCGATCCAAGCTGTCTGAGTTACTAAATGATCAACCCAATCAAGTTTTTAGTGTTTTAGGGGGAAAAGATAGAAGAAAAATGCACACCGTGTTATCTTTTTGAAAAACGTTAGAAAAAATCAAAGAAATTAAGAATCGACAATCCAGAGACACAGGCAACGAACATTGAGCACACGAATGGAGACAACATACAATGTATTGTATATTTTGAAAACCTAAGAAACCAGTGATATATTATACCCCCTGTTACTTGTTTAATTATAAAACTAGTTTGCATTGCCAGCCCAATATTCATGTGAGCGATGCACGCTTTTATATCTTCAATTAGTGAAAATGTTTTTTAAAAGAAAAAAAGAGGAATTCCACCTACATACCATACGAAAAAGAAGCAAGTAAATACAATACTTACTGTTGGACTTTTACAAATTTAGGCTGGAATTAAAGACAACCAGTTGTTGATTGCACTGGAGCCAGAGGCAGCATCCATATATTGTCAATATCTTCCAACAGAAAAACTAAAAGGTGCTGAAAGGGGGTTTTCAATGTGTGAGGAAGGAACACAATACATGGTTGTTGATAACGGAGGTATGTACAATGATGTTATGAATATATTCCATTGACATTGCATCCAATAACGTTTATATTGCTAGTCCCCTTTTAATATTTCCCATGGATACCACCATTTCATGACCCCAACATTTTATGTACTGATATTTGATCAAATATAGATAGAGGAAACAGTACAAAAAATTAGCAATCCGGATAAACAAAAACTACACAATAAAATAACGAAAGATCTGACAACACAACGTGCTATAAATAAAAACGTAGATATCAAATTTAGGGCGCATGTTTCTGGAAAAACAACTACCTGTGCAATTAATGCCCATCACCACGAACGTCGTGAGTTGGAATCCGGCTCTTGACGAGGTCTACACGATACAATGTTATGTGATAAAGATTGCCAGTGACTTGCAACAGGTAGGTGGTTTTCTCCGTGTACTCCCGTTAGCTCCACCAATAAAGCTGACCACCACGATATAACTCACATATTGTTGAAAGTGGCGTTAAACACCACAAACCTAACCCTAACTCCCTATAATATTTAACATACTAATACAAATCTAGTAATTATAACATGCTTAAGTGGAGCTTTATTTTCAGGAGGCACAGCTGACATTACCGTCCACGAAAAATTAAGCAATGGCAGCTTGAAGGAACTGTGTCGTGCATCTGGTGGAGATTGTGGTGGAACATCAGTCGATTATGCATTCTATCAGATATTTGTTGCACTTGTAGGAGCACCACTGCTGAATGCAATGAAAAAAGAAGAACCGTCAGCTTATCTCGATATAATCCGAGAATTTGAAGCTGTAAAGCGAATCGTTGATACAAATAAAGAGGACAAAGTCACGATGTCCATTCCACGGGCTATCCTTGATGATATTTGTAAGAAACATCTCAAGAAAGATTTTGAGACAGTTATTCAGTCTTCGTCTTACCACGATAAGATGATACTTCGGTATGACAAAATGAGAATTGATAAAAGCTTGATACTAGATATAATCACACAGGCATCAGAAAGAATTATTGAGTTAATTTCTGATGTTTTAAAGAAGATGACAGGATCAAATTTGAAAATGATCGTCCTGGTTGGTGGATTTTCTGGTTGTAAAATTCTTCAAGGCAAAATAAAGTCTTTCTTTCCAAACTACCGAGTGATAGTTCCAGAAAACACAGAATTAGCAGTTTTAAAAGGAGCAGTCTTATTCGGACATAAACCCGACTATATAGTGGCCAGAATTTCCAGATATACTTACGGTGTTAGAACCGAGGAAGAATTTAATCCAGACATCGACGAACCAGGTCGGTGTGTTGTAATATATCGAAAGAAAATGTGTCAAAATATATTTTGCATTTACAAAAAAGCAGGATCTGTTGTAGAGTTGGGAGCAAAATTTACTCGCATAATATACACTCTAGAACCGTTTCAAAGTAGTATATCCTTATCTATATTTCAGTCAACAACAGAGTGTCCAAAATATACAGATGTAGAAGGTTGTACAGAATTAGGAACCTTAATAGTTGAAATACAAGAACCATCTCAAGAGATACGCAATTTCCGTGTAAATATGATTTTTGGCCACACTGAACTTAAAGTTACTGCATTCGATGAAAAAAATGGAGCAAAATGCGCAACAGTATTAGATTTAATTTGAATCATATACTTAGCATTCATATGTTAGTTTTACATACTAACGAGCGGAAGTCAACTCGACGTTTTAAAAAAACATTCATAGGAAATTTGACTATTAGTATTTATGGGGGTAATGCTGCTCTTATTGGACATTAGAGTTCGGCAAATATATCTGTTGTATTCATAACTTATTTTCCATATGAAGTCGTTGAGTTTTAGCTATGTCAAATTTTTGCCATCACTTGGCGTCCGCCGTCCGTCGTCCGTTAACTTTTCACATTTTAATTTTCTCCTCTGAAATCCTTCAGCCAAATGAACTGACACTTGGTAGGAAGCATCTATGGAAGGTCCTAAATAAAGATTGTTGATTTTATCCCGATCCATCAACAAACATGGCCGCCACAGGCAATTCTTGTTTCTGATTGGCCGATTTTTAAAAATCTTCTCTGAAACCGCTTGACCAAATGAACCGAAACTTTGTAGGAAGCATCAATGGAAGGGCCTCTATACAGATTGCTAATTTTATCCCGATTGGTAAACAAACATGGCCGCCACATGCAATTCTTGTTTCTGATTGGTTTATTTCTAAAAAAAATAATCTCCTCTGTTAAAAGAAAGATAACTTTTGCTTAAATATAGATATCTGTATTCAAAATGCAGTTATCTCTATACAAATATCTGAATTAAATTACTCTGAAACCCCTCAGTCAAATGAACTGAAACTTGGTAGGAAGCATCTATGGAAGGTCCTTTTTAAAGATTGCTAATTTTATCCCGATTGGTAAACAAACATGGCCGCCACAGGCAATTCTTGTTTCTGATTGGTTTATTTCTAAAAAAAATAATTTCCTCTGTTAAAAGAAAGATAACTTTTGCTTAAATATATATATCTGTATTCAAAATGCAGTTATCTCTATACAAATATCTGAATTGAATTACTCTGAAACCCCTCAGTCAAATGAACTGAAACTTGGTAGGAAGCATCTATGGAAGGTCCTGTTTAAAGATTGCTCATTTCGTCCAAATCCATTAACAAACATGGCCACAACAGGCAATTCTTGTTTCTGATTGACTGATTTAAAACAAATCCTTCTCTGAAACCGCTTGGCCAAATAAATCGAAACTTGATAGGAAGCATCTAGGAAAGGTTCTCTGTAAAGATTGTTCATTTTGACCCGATCCGTGAACAAACATGGCCGCCACAGGCGACTCTTGTTTCTGAATGGCTGATATTTAGGATTCTTCTCCTCTGAAACAGTTTGGCCAAATGAGACGAAACTTGGTAGGAAGCATCAGTCCTCTGTTACGATTGCTCCTTTCGTCCCGATCCGTTAACAAACATGGTCGTCACAGACAATTTTTGTTTTAGATTGGTTGATTTCTAAAAAAATCTTCTCCTCTGAAACCGCTTTGCCAAATAAACCGACTCTTGGTAGGATGCATCTATGGGAGGTCTTCTATAAAGATTGCTCATTTGGTCCCGATCCATTAACAAATATGGCTGCCACAGGCCATTCTTGTTTCTAATTGGTCGATTTCTAAAAATCTTGTCCTCTGAAACCGCTTTGCCAAATGAACTGAAACTTGGTAGGAAGCATATATGGAAGGGTCTCTATGAAGAATGTTCATTTGTCCCGATCCATTAACAAAATGGCTGCTACAGGCAATTCTTGTTTCTGATTGGCTGATTTAAAAAAAAACACTTCTCTGAAATTTCTTGGCCAAATTAACTGAATCTTGGTAGGAAGCATCTATGGAAGGTTCTCTATGAAGATTGTTCATTTCGTCCCGATCCATTAACAAACATGGCTGCCACAGGCTACTCTTGTTTCTGATTGGTTGATTTTTTTTTAGATTTTTCTCCTCTGAAACAGTTTGGTCAAATGAACCGAAACTTGGTAGGAAGCAGCTATGGAATGGAAAGTCCTCTGTGACGATTGCTGATTTCGTCCCAATCCGTTAACAAACATGGCCGCCACAGACTATTCTTGTTTCTCATTGGTTGATTTCTAAAAACTCTTCTACTCTGAAACAGCTTGACCAAATGGACCGAAACGTGGTAGGAAGCATCGATGGAAGGTCTTCTATGGGAAATGTTCATTCCGTTTTTATCCGTTGACAAACATGGCCGTCATAGGCAATTCTAGTTTCTTATTGGTCGATTTCTAAAACAGCTTTTCCTCTGAAACGCTTGGTCAAATGATATGAAACTTGGTAAGAAGCATCTATGAAAGGTCCTCTATAGATATAATCCATTAACAAACATGGCTGCCACAGGAATTCTTGTTTTAGATTGGTCTATTTCTAAGAATCTTCTTCTCTGAAACTGAATTTTGGTGGGAATTACCTATGGAATGATCTGTGTTAAGTTTCCTCAAAGCAGAATGAAAGGTGAGTGATACATGCTCAGCTCATTGCTAAGACTCTAGTTATTTGCCTCTTCAGATCAATTTGTTGGAAATATATGATACAAATATAAATACACAACCTTTTCCACATCGTACCCGCCACCACCCCTCACCCGACCCATATCAATCTGAGACGCAATCGATATATGATATGGTAACTTCGGGATGATTCCCGGGTTGATATGGAAAAGACAATGTATTAATCTGTATATAATAACTGAGATTGATTTTGTATATGATGTTATGTATTGTGTTAGAAGTTCTATGTAGAAAATACATCTGTGGTATTAATTTGTGACTAATAATTTTTCTTGACAAAAAATCCCAGTAAATATATGTTTCTGTGTTTTCTTATGGGTTTTGTGTAATTTAACTACATTGCATTTGTTTAATATCTTTAATATTGACAACACAAATTTATACTTATCTAATAAATTGAAATGTAAGATTTTTTTTCAATATTTCCGATATTAATTTCACCAGCAACTGGCCAGGTTTGGCTTGATTTTGGTTTTATGGTGTATAACGGCACTTTCAATAATATTTCAGCTATATCGTGGCAGACAGTTTTATTGGTGGAGGAAACCAGAGGACCCGGAGAAAACCACAGACCTGTCGCAAGTCACTGACAAACTTTATCACATAATGCTGTACTCCTCACCCTGAGCGGGAGTCGGACCCACAACATCAGTGGTGATAGCAAATAGCCAGGAGCAATCTACAAGTTCATAATTATATTTCAACATTTTACCTTAAAGAAAATTAAATGACAAAGACTTTCAATATGAAAACTCTAAAAATAAAAATTCCCATAGGACAATTGTATTTCTTTGAGGAAATTTCAAATTTCCTAAAGGAAAAAATCGGCTTTCATAAATCAAAGGACGAATAGGGAAAAGTCGGAAATAGTCGAATATTAAAAGAAAAGCACCAGAATGGGAACTCCACCGGAAGTGCTATCTTATCCCCGGTACTGTTTACAGTGTTATTAAACATTTAAATAAGCTTTCGGAAAGGTCAATTAGTCTATGTTCTACAGGCATGAGAAATTACCCATGAAAACCAACTGGAGACTCGCGACGTCCTGTACTGCTCACATATTCCTTGGACTTATTCATTAGCACAGCCATTTGTAGATTCTATAGAGGACAATTCAGGGAACTTTTCATCCAAGTTTCCATTTGAAACGCTTAGTTGTGTAGGATAAATTTATTTCAAAACATGTTTTTTTCTCCATAAGGTTCTATTGTTGTAATCCCCCTCCCTATTCCACGGCAGTATGATTAATAAATTTGCATAAAGGTGGCACAGTGACGCTCGAAAGAGTCATTCACTGTAACTCCAACAATTGCATAGAAAATCCTAGGATATATTTTCCCACTGATCCGGTTTACACAATATGGTACAAATAAACAAAGTCAATTCTGGGTCAGAATATTTTATATATTCATCATATTATATTATATTATATGGAATTAATCTCAATATGGAATAAAATAGTACAATGGTTCACACTACTACAAATAAAATGTAAATACAATTTTTTATTTATTCCAATAGCACTACTTAATATTGGCCACTCATATTTTGCTTAATTTCTAGAAAAAGGGAGGGGCAAGTAACCCAGGGTTAGATTTGTCGTTGTGGTTGGGAATAATTGTCTCTAAAAAAAATGGAACTTTTGACGTCTACTCTATATCTGTACTAAATAAAAATGTTTCTTTTCTTACTTTGTAAATTTCTGTTCTTTTATATACTGTATATATCTGTTCTTTTTAATATTCTTTGACTTTTATACAAAATCAGTTCTTTATTTCTATTTGGTGTTTGTCCGTTGTTCTGGCAGTATACTTCGGAGAGAAGTGAATTATTCCCTATTATCGGAATTGCTGCCCTTTTTTATAGTTTTTCCCTCAGCCACAGTAGCCAATGAAAATCCCCCATTTGCCAAACACAATGGAAGATCGGTGAGCAAGGTGCTCGTATATCGGATAGGAGTTTTGGATCTAACCCGTAAGTAAGAACTTATCATTTACGTAAACATTATTCTGTTATTAAACAGTGTTTTTGGAAGCGGGGATAATAATTATAGGGCCGGACTTTTGTTTAAATTGACGCAATCGATGGCAAACAGCTTGCCAAGCAACGCGGCAGTAGAAACTTATCACACATACGAAAACGGGTATATGAACGCTGGATTTACTGTGAGAAAATATGCCTGTTTCTATCAAAATTAAGGTTTGGATTCAAAATCTGAATGTCTCAGGAATCTTATAATAATGTTTGAAACCAAAATACTTTTCTTTATACAAATAGAATTTAACGGTCATTTAACCTGTAGTTTTACTATAATAATTAGGAAGTGGGTTATCGGGGAACATTTATAAGTTGAAATGTACGAACTTATTGTAAACCCAGTTCGAAATCAATTGATAACTGTTTTGTTTTAGAAAAAATGACAATGATATAATATTATTTACCTAATTTAGGCGAACTACTGTACATTTTGTGACCATTACTTTTACAAAACATGTAATCAATGTTTAACCCAGTTTGTTAAAATATGTACCTTTGTAAACACTATACAACGACAATTACAATCAGCTTCATTATAATCATAACAGTTTTGGAAGCTAAATTAATAAACAATATAAAGCAAAGTAATGACCATAGGGTAATTACACACCTCCCTTCTCAATCATTGAATACTCCTTTATTAAAAAAAACCAAAAAAAAAACATCATACACTCATCTGTTCATTACATATTAGTTATAGATATAAACTATTTCAGCCTATTAATTTTACAATTAACTTGATCATTAACTCTTTTAACTCTGAGTTCTTCTAACCAACAACTTGATAGCCATGATACAACAGAAATATTGTTGAATGTATCTCATTAAACCCCTGTTACCATAAACGTTATCTACCACATGTATAAAAAATGGACATTATGTATAAACATAAACATTTTGCAACAATTAAAACAATTTTCCAACTCTAAACCTTCACCAATTAACATTTACTTTTTCTTACTTCAATAGCAAATTAAATTTTACTATTTCAACCACGTATAATTTAATTCATTATACTAATTAACAAGTAATTAGAGTTTAAAGACACAACAATATCACAGAACGGGACTAAGCAATTTACTTCACACTTAGCTACTACATGTGGTAGTACTTGTAACAAATGTATATAACCTCGAAAAAATCAGGGAATAAATTTATTATCATAACTTATGGAAAAATTATTTTCTGAGGCGTTACCGTATTAATTTAGTACCAATATACCAACTATTCAACAGTAGTTGCACATATAACATCAATAAAATCCACCCCCAACACTTTTCCTATCTAAATTTACCTAATATACTTTTTACAATTAATATTATACATATTTTTGTCTCTAAAGTCCTAAATTAAAGTCCATAAAATTAAAAGTTCATTACGTTGAAGGTCAGTCGTCATCTAGGCGAAGGGACACACTATAGCGGTTGATCTGGTGAACCAAGAAGTCAACGGACTTGTTACGAACTGAGACGGCTCTTTCCAGCATATCGACAAAGTCTTTATCCTCACGGGAGGTTGTTTTCTTATTGGCCACTATTCTTAAGAACTCATAATTGTAGTACCTCACTTTACTTCTAATGTTGTTGTCGGAGTGTTTGCCATATTCCGATGTGCCAGGTAAGGCCAGACAGCTATAGTTGTCCAACAAATTGGTCCTGTTGATGGCGTTGAACGACACAGTTTTTAGCTCAATGGTTGTTGTGGAAGATTCCCATGTTAATTTACGTTGGTCAGAGCTCATCTTTTTCCGTCCATGTGGATGCCAATTGATGGTGGTGCCTTCTAACTTCAGGATTTCATCCCTATCCCAGTTTCGACGGGTGGGAGGTACCAGAGGCATAGAACCGAATTCAAGAATCTTGCCGGCACGTTGCTGAATAGTAACAATGTTTCTGATAGTTTGTTTTTCTGACAGCGGCTTGTTGTTATGTGTGTCAGTAGAAGATATGACTTGAGTTGGTTTTGACTGTGAACTAGGCAGGTTAAGTTTTAAGATGGGTTGGTTTTCTTTGTTGCTGGTAGTACAATCTTGAAGTGGTTTTGGGGGTAGAGTTCACGTTGTTACACTGGTCATAGGTGTCGGAATAGAGGTACACAAATCTTGTTCGATACGTTTCATGGTTATAACGTGACGGTTCTCGATGCCTAACAGTCTAGAAGCAACTTTCATTTGTTCTTTGAGATTATTTCCTGTTGATAGGGCTAAAGGGGATACATTTGCCTCATCAGGCTACTTGTACTTTTGATGTCTTCATATATTGTATTTTTCAGTTCCATTCTATATACATCTATAAGGCTATCGTATTCTACATTTACCTCCCCCGGTACCATGGCTATCGACCGGAGTGTCGGTTCGCTAATCGTCGGGTTCTCTGGGTATATTCGTCATCAAAGTCTTCCATGATGTCATGTGTCCTGCTTCCGTCGAAACTGGAGATTGAAATCCTCTCATGGTTATCCAGTTCCCAAACCTTATCTATTTGGTTCACGGTTAATGATGGTGTTCTGGCTGCCCGAGCCCACTTAATTACGCACCTCCTTGCTTCTTGAGTTTCCTCGCTCTCACAGCGGCTGCGTCAAACTACCCTCCTGTAATCTTCCGGGTTCACCGCAAGGTAAAACCCATTGTTCTCACTAAAGAAACCAATCGGGAGTTGCCTGGTCTCGAGAGGGTGGTGCCTCTTTCCATGCTCTTTGAGGTCTGCCGGCTTCTTGTACTCAGTATTGTCCTCATAGCACCAAGGAGACAATACCTGCAAAAACTGGTGTCTTGCTGTGCCATGGGCCTTTAGTTGTCTTTGTGTATCACACACCTCAGGGCATTTCCAGCAGTTTACTGACATTCTGTAATGTAGAAGAGAGATTCATGAGTAATTATTTCCAAATCTACACCAGATTTCATAGACACTTGTTTTACATTCCATGTATTTTTATTATTTCTCTTTTAATACCAATATAACTATTCATCTGTATTGTAAAGTCTGTTTGGAAACCACAAAAGTTTTCTCATATTCATTAAGATCCATCATATATCTTAGATATTGTTATGTGAAATATTATGTTGTCATTCTTTAACTTTTTCCCGGTTAAGCATCTGTACAGTAGAATGTGATGATATCGTACATTATTTTGTTAAATGTTTTGATCAATTCGCTATAGTGGTAAAAAAGATTGGTAAAAATGCATCTCACACACAACTAATAATAGAATCGCAGTTACTTGGTAGCTTCAACACACAAAAAACAACAATCATCATGATTCATTATACATTATACATTAGTTCTTGAATTATCTCCCTCGATATCATTAGTAATCATCAGGTTTTCTTCTCTTGTCTTGATGTACATTGTATATTAAAAATATATGTGTGTGTTCCATGAAAGTTTGTAATAAACTATAATGAAGTCTGTGTATGATTTTCTTTGTATTCTATAAATAAATAATTTACAATCTGTGTTTAATGTTTTTTCTTATCACGAAGTTCTTTTTCTGTAATGTGAGTATTTACACAAAATTACTATATAAACAAATAAATAAACAGACGTAAATAGACTAGAGGCAATTATCCACCCACACATTACTTTGGGCCATGGTCTTGGTAAATTTGTTCTCGTATTTTCCCATCTTTAAATATTCATTCGTTTAAAAGTATAATCCACAATTTTGTATTCTAAACGACAAGACTATGGACAACAGGTTCAATTCCGTCTGAACCTATCTGACTCTCCAATAATTCTACCTTGAAGGTACCAAGCAAAAAACAAAATAACCTTCCACTTCATCACATGAAGTAAAAAAAAATATCACTGCTTTTCAGTCTTGGGTTGATCAGACCCAATACCATGAAAACTAAAATGTATGGTGGAGCCGGCCGCCACCCACACATTTGACTAGTGCTACTAATCAAATACCCTAGCTTGTCTCTTAATATCATCTTATAGAGGGTGCACAACCACTATCAACCAAGCTCTGTTTCCTACAGCAACACTAAAATCAATTTCGACAATTATTTACATCTGAATACAGAATACATGGGAATGTACTTAATACTTTTACACAATTACTGCCTCCTACTTTATTTACTATTTGATTTGAACCATTTCGGCAGATTTTGTCCCCGTTAGGGTAAAAGTCGATCAATATGGAATGCCTTGGGTGCCTGTTTTGGACTTTTCTTAACAAGGTAGAGAAGGTCATTAATTTTCTTGGTGATAATGTAAGGACGCTTCCATATTTGGAGACAGTTTATGATATACACCAGCCTTTGTGGTTGGGTCATGCAACCATACTGGTTGCCGTATTGTAAAAATCTGTTCCTAGACTTTGTATCATAGTATCTCTTTTGGTATTCTGTTTTTCTCTTTATTGTTTTTCTTGCTATTTCATGTGCCACATTCATTTCTTGCACATATTCATTCACATCTGGTGTTTCAAGTATTTCTTTTGGGATTTCTATAACTACTTGTAAAGGAAGTGTTACCTCCCTTCTTAACATTAACATGTTAGGGGTTTGACCAGTACTTGACTGTTTTGAGGACCTGTAGGCCATCATAATTTGGGAAAGGTATTCATCCCATCTAATCTGTTCTTTTGTATATAGTTAACATTGTAGCAAGGGTACTGTGAAATCTTTCAACATTGTCATTTTACTGGGGTCTAAAACTTGTTGTTCTGATTTTGTCAATGGATAAAAATTCACACACTTCTGTGAAAATTTTGGACTGAAAATTTCACCCTAGATCAGAATGCATCTGCATTGGTGTGCCAAAGCGACAAACAAATTGATTGACAAAGTCTCTGTTATTGTTTCTGTCCCTTGGTCTTTTAGTGGGTAAGCTCCTATCCATTTTGTGAAACAATCACAAACTGTTAAGATGAATTTATTTCCATTTCTTGTCTTTGGTAATGGGCCAAATGTGTCTAAACATACCCTTTCAAGGGGGTGCCCCACTACATATTTTCCCAGTGGTGCTTTATTTCTAGATCTTGAAGGCTTGCGTGCAGCACATGGATCACAAGAGTTACAATATTTCGTAAAATAATCCTTCATAGATGGCCAATCAAAATGCTGTTTTATTTTCTCTAAGGTTGTATCAATTCCTAGATGGCCTTATGTAGGTACATCATGATAGCATTTTAAAATTTCCTCTTTCAAAGATTCAGGTACAAGCATTTGTATTTCGTTATTTATACCATTTTCATCAACCCATTGTCTATACAGTACCCCATTAATTACATTTAAATGGGCATATTGATTCCACGAGGTTTTAACAATGGTGTTTTCACCAGAGACCTGATTCCGTTCTGGTTTATCTAAACCTTTTTCAATACACAAGTGTATGAAACTTAAGTTCTGATCATTTAACTGTGCCTTCTTTATTTCTGATAGTTCCCATCCTTTTAATATTAATTGTTTTTGCACAGGATATTTGGTATTACTTGTGCCCTTGACTACGAGTTATGGCCCTTGTCTGACATAGTTGTACATTATCCATACTGATAACAGACTCCTCTTTATCTTTAGCTTCAAGCTCAGTATTTTTGTCTTGTTGTCTTGAGCATGCCTTGCATGGATTTCTTGACAATGCATCTGCATTGCCATGTTGCCTACCTGGGCGATGTATTATTGTTAAATTATAATTTCCAATCTCTTGAAGCCATCTGGCTATTTGACCACTTCAAATTCTTTAACCAACTGACTGCTGCGTTATCGGTTCTTAACAACACTTCCTGCCCATAAAGATAGGAATGAAAATTTTAAGGGCTGAGACTACTGCCAATAGATCTTTCCTTGTCACACAGTAAACCTGTTCTTCTTTATTCAAAGCTTTGCTCATATATGCTATTACTTTTTCTTGGTCATCCTGTAGTTGAGATAAGACTCCCCCAACTGCGCAATCACTTGCGTCAGTGTCCAGTATAAACTTGCAGCCTGGGACTGGGTAGGCGGTAGTATTGGAGGGGAGGTCAATGCTTCTTTTAATCTTTTAAAAGCGATTTCACATTCTTCTGTCCAAATAAACATAGATGCATTTCCACATAATTTATGAGATGGCCTAGCTATTTGTGCAAAGTTTTTCACATATTTGCGATAATGTGAACATAATCCTAAACATCCTCTCATTTGTTTTTGTGTCCTTGGTCTATCCCAGTCTTGTACAGCCCAGGTTTTCTCAAGATCAGTACTAACCCCATCTTCAGAAACAATGTGGCCCAAAAATTTAACACTATTTTGAAAAAACACATATTTGGAAGGTTTCAACTTTATTCCTGCAGATAACAATCGGTCAAGGGTATGTTTCAGTCGTTGAAAATTTTCCTCAAAGGTGGGCCCTGGGACTATTATGTCATCCATATATAATAAACACTCCTTCCAACTGTAGTCCTCTGAGTACATTCTGTAAAAGTCTTTGAAAGGTACTTGGTGAACCAGAGAGACCGAAAGATGTAATAGTAAATTGATAAAGACCAAGACTGGCTGAAAAGACTGTATTTTCTTTATCCAAAGGGTCGATGCTGACCTGCCAGAATCCTGAATTTAAGTTCATACTACTAAAGCATTTTGAGCCTGTCAGAGCATCTAAGCAGTCTGATATCAAAGGAAGCGGGTATGCATCTTTTACAGTTACATCATTTAACTTACGATAGTCAACACAAAACCTTGTGGACCCATCCTTTTTCTTAACAAGAACCACCAGGGACTAGAAGATGGCTCAATTACTCCCATTGTTAACATTTTGTTAGCTTCTTCTTTTTCTGTTTCCCTTTTTCTAAAAGGTATCCTCCTAATAAGTTGTCTGATTGGGAGGGCTGTTCCTGTGTTAATTTTATACTGAACTAGGTCAGTAAACTCTATATCTGTGGCTGATTTTGAAAAGGCATCTTGATATTTTATCAATAATTCTGTAAACTTGTGTTTCTCAGATTCAGTTAACTTGGCGGAACTCCTTAAACATAGATCTTGTAGATGTTCTGAGATCACAAGGTGCTAATAAGTTTTCTGAGATACATTCATTCTAGCACACATTTCTTGTTTGATAGGTTCTTGTTCATATAGAGATTCACATGTCCCTAGCTTCATGTTTGGGTAATTTGTCACATTTTGGTCCCCACAGTTAAGCACAGAAATATTTTTTTCTGGAGCTCGGGTATCTATAATTCCTGGTGTATGGGTAATTTCACAGGTTTCGAATGAATCCACACTTGGCTCTAATACACCATACCTGCTTAAACATTCAATTTCTGGTATATTTACAGGAATAAAAATTTGTGATTCTGGTGGAATTTGAATGTTTTTAAATCTTTGCCATTAGCATCTTTAATTTGACAGTCACTATTTTGTAGTTTTAGTTCTTTATATGTACACATCTTCATAAACAAATTATAAGAAATTAAAGTCATTGTTGAACCACTGTCCACTAAAAATTGTACAGGTACAGTTTTCATAAAAGCTGTAACATATAATCCATTATCCCATTTCCCTGTTTTAGACCCAATGTGACATACACGTTCATCTAAATTATAAAAATAGTTTTTGTCATGTTCTTCATTAGTTACAGGCCTTTTAACATTCCTGTCCGTCAACTTTTGGCCTTTTAAGCCTACGGTCTCCCGTTTCCCTGATTATTTGATGTGAGATTATCTCCCCTTGATCCCCCTATTTCTGTGTGACTGGCCACTTGAAGTATTTCGTTGGTAATATTCATTGTTTGATTGTCTATTTCTCTTAGGACAATTTCTTATAAAATGGTCTGGAGAATTGCAATGATAACAGGCCTTCACACTTCTAGAATTGCTATTAAAGCGTGGTTGCAATTGTCGGTTGTAATTATAATGGTTTTGGCTTTTTAACAGTAATGAACCTTCCAGGTTAGCGATTCTGTCACTTACCTGCTTTAATAAAATGGTGTCACTTTGACTAATCCGAGGTTTTGGGCCTTGATTAAGAGGTGTGGCTTTACTATTTATAGAATGGACTGTATAAACATCTTCATCTGAAACATTTCTGTATTGTCTAGAGATTAATCATTAGCAGTCAACTGTCTAACAATATTTGGCTTCTTTTTATCGTTAAGCTCAACAATTGTCTCATGTTTCTCAATTATATCTACGGCAGTTGCAACGGTTTCACATTCTTTGTCTATGCATTTACTTTTCATTTCTAAGGAAATGATCTTATAAAGTTGGTTAAGGGCTGATGCCTCTTTAGGTAGTGCATCTAGCTTTCTGTTAGCTTTCTGTTCCATTTGGCGTAAATCATTCCCTAAAGCAGCAATACATTCCCCCTGCTGTTGTGTCCTAGCTTCAAATTTACCGAGCGACTTATTTTGCTGTCTTACACTCCCAAACGTTTGGGCTAATTTATCAACAAGTCTGTAATAATCATCTCTTTCAACTTGGTAAAGGCTCGTGTAAAATATGCGTGCAGGGCCTTTTAACTTAGTTGATAATCCTAACATTTTATCTCGATTGGTCCAGCGACCAAGCTCGGCACAATTTATAAAATGAGAAAAATATTCCTCCTCGTCACTTGAAACATCGAATGGTTCTGGTTTCACATATAGTCTATGAGACTTTGAACTTGAGATAGGGTCATTGGTTGGTCTTAGATTCCTTGGTCTATAAGGAGAAGTTTCTTCTGTGTACCCCCTAACACTATGAGTGTCACTATAGACACGTGTATCATCTGGTACTTCACCTTGACCTTGTTCTTGCTCTACATTTAATTCCATTTGGATTTCATGGTCTGGAGATTCAGCCATGACAAGTAAATTAAATACAATTTTTCTGTAACTTTATTACAACTAAAATGTTCTCCTGAGGCTGCGGACAAGACAACACTGTATTACTTTTCTTTATTGCAATAATTTCAGGATATGATTCATTTATCTGTATTCTTCTTTAATTCACAGCAAACATTATCTTAAAAAACTGTGTAGGAAACTCTGTTTGCTTTCACAAAATTTAAAAAATCTGCACCAAACAACAAATTTGAACCACCAGGCACCACAACAAATTAACCACCACAACAAACATTCTTCTAGTTCGATCACTGGATTGCCATTAGAACTTGACAATCCCACTTCTGACACCAAACTGTTGTAACCCCCTCCCTATTCCACGGCGGTATGATTACTAAATTTGCACAAAGGTGGCACAGTGACGCTCGAAAGAGTAATTCATTGTAACTCCAGCAATTGCAAAGAAAACCATAGGATATATTTTCCCACTGATCTGGTTTACACCATGTGGTTCAAATAAACAAAGTCAATTCTGGGTCAGAATATTTTATATATTCATCATATTATATCATATGGAATTAATATCAATATGTAATAAAATAATAAAATGATTCACACTACTACAAATAAAATGTAGATACAATTTTTGTATTTATTCTAGTGTTGGCAACGGTTAACCGGTTAACCGTCGGAAGGACCGAATATCGAATACCAAAAACGTTAACCGGTTAACCGGACGTTTTGTTCTTTTAATAAACGTAGTATAACTGTACATTCATTATTAATCCAAAGCCTAAATTGATATAAAATTAATTTCACTTGACAGATCAGTTGCTCAGTCCAAACATCTTACCGTAATTAATTAGTACAAAAAGTGTTTACATAACAATTTCTTTATTCACATGACAATCTTCTTGGCTAATCGAAATATAAACATATCAATTAATTTGCACAATAGGTGATTGAATATATGATAACATTAAAGAGTTGTTAAGTGATTACTAATCACTGATTAGTATTTATGATTTGGTTCAATATTTCACTTAATTCCTTACACCGTTTGTGAATGTACATGCGACTGACATTCCGCCTCAATCCTCCAAGATTTGGGCATATTTCAAACGAAATGCTGATTCTAAATTGGTCAAATGTAAATTATGTGAAATAGAATTGGTGTATACCGGTGGTACAAGTAACATTCTGAATCACTTAAAGTTAAAACATTCAACAGTTTCGGAGACGCCAGAAATAATGAAACAGTCGTCAGTGTCCGATTTCATGAACTCTCCGAGATCAAGAAGATTTTTGTCGTCACAGGCAGAGCTCATTACTAATATCATAGTCGATATGATTGTGTTGGATTATTTACCAATTCGTATTGTTGAGGGGAGAGGATTTTCCAAACTAATGTCAATAATTTCTCCAGAGTTTAAAATACCGTCTCGAAATACTGTCAAGTCGCGTATTGAAAAGGCGTACGGTGACCTTGTATTGATTTTTGTTTGCGTATTGACCGTTACAATTTTGCTGTGTAAACAATTACATTTGTATATAGACATGATGTATGATCATTATAATTATACATTTCAACTAGCTATACGTATTGCTTTATGTTTATTACCCCTATCAATAATTATCTACGTGTATATACTATATACGAATGTCTGCAACACAAAGCTCTTCGCACATTCACGTTACTATCGGTTAACCGGTTAATCGGTCGGAAGATTAACCGAGTAACTGGTTAGGTGAAAATGTTCATATTGACAACACTAATTTATTCCAATGGCACTACTTAATAATGGCCACTCATATTGTGTATAATTTCTAGAAAAAGGGAGGGGAAAGTAACCCAGGGTTAGATGTGTCGTTGTGGTGGGGAATAATTGCCTCTCTAAAGAAAAAGGCACGTTTGACGTCTGCTCTATAACTGTACTAAAAAAACTGTTTCTTTTCTTACTTTGTAAATTTCTGTTCTGTTATATACTGTATATATCTGTTCTTTCTAATATTCTTAGACTTTTACACAAAATATGTTCTTTTATTTCTATTTGGCGCTTGTCCGTTGTTCTGGTAGTATACTTCGGAGAGAAGCGAATTATTCCCCATTATCGGAACCAATTCGTTTATTTATCTCGACTTAAGATTGTCACCTTGACCAAAACAATTACTAGTGTGTTTATTTATAGATTTTAAAACAACAAAGTCAGTTATTTGATACAGATACAAAGCGCCCAACGAATTGTGCTATTCAATTTATTGATTTAGTTTGGAAGGATTGTAATTTAATTTTCAAAACTATGAAGGCAATGGTCAAATCACAGGCGCCCGTGGCTCGTAATTACCACCCCCCTACCCACCTTTCCTCTTTTTCTTGAATTTAACTTTGTTCGCGTCCACATTCTGCAGATAGCCTTTATTTTGTCGACACCTGTATGTTGCTGTTAACACAGGAAAAAGAGATGAAATAATAAAGAATTTTTATTGAAAATAGCTATGTAAATAGAAGTTGAAAAGGGGGGGGGGTGTAAATCCGTGCCACAAGCGCACGTGGGTTTAATCACTTTGAAGTATCTCTGCGAGTAAATTAAATATGTTAAAAACAAAATAGTTTGTCAAATGGAAGGAATTCGATGCCTCATCGTTTCCAAAATCTATTTCTACATTACAAGGATTCAGGGCGCAGGTAAATTAACGCAAAAATTAAAATACGAAAAAATTAAAATACAAGTGTGAACACATCCGATTTGGAAAAAAACCCCACACAAGTTAATCACTGTAACTGGATGGGAAAACATCTGTTCAGGTCGGTATCATAATGACAATATTTTCAAAAACATACCCGGTCAGTAACAGAAATCTGAATAAAAAGCTGTTTTGAACATTTGTATTTACGGCTTCCTGATAAAAATGAGAATGTTAACTTTCTGTTATAAGATTTTTGTTGTTGTTGCTTTAAATCAAAGTTCCTTATGTCTTTAGTCTGTGAAAATTTATTTATAATGAGGTTTCGAGGACGAGTGTCTATGTTTTTTCCCGAACCATATATTTCGGGAGCGTAGCTATTATCCTACAGTCCGATAGTCCGACAGTCTAATAGTCTAACAGAGATGTGTTTGTTTTTCACTTTGACCTTTCAAGCAAGAACAGCAACAAATTAAAAAATCGCGGGAATACATCTAAAGATCTAAATCTTTAGTTTGACCAATTTTCTTAAATATTTGTTTGAATTTGTACTTGTATGACGGAATTTTTTCATTCTCTTACATGAAGAAATATTAAACTTCTTCAATCCAATGATAATCTCAAAGTGACCACATACGATTTTCAAGGGGGTATTTTGGATCAAATTAAATCGTTTCGTCTTCTTTGCCGTTAAATCATTTTTTATCCGACAGAGCCGATGTAGCAGGTAATTTGCTCCGAGCTGAGTGAGTGATTGTTGTTTAACGTCAGTTCAGCAATTTTTCATTTAAATCATGGGGAAAACAAGTTAATTTTCAATGAGATGATGATGAGGTCCGTTTTGTACTAGCCCAACACGGAGTTGTAGTGTTAGCTCACTGAAACAACAGTCCGCGGATAGACATGTCGCTCCACTCGGACACATTATTATGATTCTTAATGTTGCGTGCTTAGCGGAGAAACAACAAATACCAATGTTATAGTCTTTGTTTTGACCCGACCGATGCTACATACAGACCATGGATCGTTTAACTTAACAGATATTTCGTATCGTTTGCGTTTTTCGTTCGTTTCGTTTTAGTCCAGTCAATCTATCGTTAATATTGCTAAACATCAACAAAATTGCAACAGAAAGTATTGCACTTGTTTTAACACCAGAAAACCATCACAAATCACATTACTAAAAGTCTACCACGATTGCATTGGTGCAAAATGGTAAATTATGGCAAAATCTGTGTTTTTCATATAAAATCACTAAAAACTGGAAAAATATTTTATTTTCAATACCACAATTATAACAATTACCATAGATTAACAAATATGCAATTAAAAAGTCATGTTAAGTATTAGAATGGAAAAAAATAGAATTCTGTTATAGTCAAGTTTATTTAGGGGCAAAATCAATAATTTTTATAGAAAAGGTAAGGAAAACCGGAAAAAGTATTTATTTTCCAAACCGGTGAGATAACAGTCATATGAATTTGCTAAAAGTTAGCTGAAAGGTTGTTTTGAAATAATTAAAGTGAAGAAAATCACATTTTCATATCTAAATTGAAGAAATTTTAAGATAAAAATTGTAGATTTTATGATAAAATGCAAAAAATTGAGTACTTTTTCTCTTGTCTTGATGGGACGCATATTGAGTTAGTAAAATGCTTAAATCAATACTAGTAAACTATTTGAATTAATTAAATGATAAAATACGTTTTAGAAAATAATGGCATATATTTTGTGCCAAAAACTATACTTTTTGCGGGGAAAAGGCTGAATACTGTGAAAATATTATATTCTCAACTCTAGATGATTTCACCCCACAATGTTTAAATTGTCACGCCTGTTTTATTAAAGTCAAAGTCCACATTATGCTGAATGAAGCTGGGCTTAGATAAAAAGGATTAACTTTGTCTGTTTTCTTAGAAATAAGTAAGATGACACCATAGAATTATCAACAGATCATGTATGACAAATCCATGGTGAAAGTACAATATGCAGTCCGATCCGTTGGTAACGCTGGGTCTTTACTATTTCCACAAATTTCACCGCTAATCATTTTTTAAGTCAACTACACGAAACCATAGGACTCAGATATAGGTATATAGTCGGAAAATATATAATTTATATACATTTAATATGAAATTTAGAAACAGGTAGAAAGGCGAGCGTTTACTCATACCGTTTCTTATTGTCGCTCTATACGAATGAGGTACCAAACAATCTTTATCATGTCCATGGTTAAATAACATTGAAGTTTATTTGACTCCTTAATTAGTACTCAAAATCAGTCAATTGCCGGATAAAACACAACATACACTTATCAAACACCAAAACACCATAAGAACACACATGAGCACCATCAACTCTGAATCAAAAAGGAGGCATCAGATGCTCCGAAAGGTCAGCATGATTTTCTTGATGACGTATTCACATTGATTGTCAAAAATAGTTCACTAGTCTTTCTGAGGAAAAACCTGAAGCTTCTGTTAATAAAATTAAGGTAGGAAGCACAATCTCTGCAAGACCTCATGAGTTGAAACCTCTTATGGTACCCATGGTATAGAAATAGGTCTTACATAGCCATCTCCTGTTGGAGTGGTAAAATGCCATTTTAAGTGAGCATCTAATGAATTGTACAGGTCGAATAGCATCATAACAAACGTATGTCATATTCGGACGCTTTAATCTGAGGTCCGTTTGTTGGTCAAATACATGTACTAAATTTTTAAACTTTTCTAATTAATCATCATCAAAAAATCAATTGCATATCCTCAATATTTCTTTAACAATTGTGCATTGGTTTGGAATCACTTGGTTATAAATGACTGTGCAAAGAGTTGATTACATTAACACTATACCCCTTGTCATCAAGACAATCGTAATTTCACCATAGTATAATTCTATTTCACTACCTTCAAACCAGTTGAAAATCATTTACTAAAAAAAAACACTTTTTTTCACGCAAAAATTAATATATTTCCAAAATTATCAAGTAAATTTTTTTTTTATTATTTCCTATTTTTACATATTCTGTGAATAATTGCATCACTCTGATAAATAACAATAACAATAAGTTGTCCTGATCACGACTCCAGTAAATGTTGTGGTTATAAAGACTGATGTGATTCTAATATTGGGGATATTACGCTTATTAAAGGACAAGAAATATTGAAAAAAAAGAGTTTCGGATAAATACTGAAGGGTTCAGATAACTGAAGTTTACGTTTGTCTGAACAGGGCTGCAATATAAAATGCATGAAATATGCACAAAGTAGTATCAATGAAATAATAAATTGATAACTTTTTCTCAGAGTTATGTCCAAATATTTTAGGAATGTAGAATTATCTTATTGTCTGGAGATATACATTTTTCTTTAAAGGCGAAGTGACACACGACGTCTACTGAAAGTCATGCACTTCGTACAATTTAAATTATTTCAATATCTGCAGATATTGTTAGATTTACACATACATTGATGAAACCCGTGTCACATCGTCACGGGTGGTCGTATATTGCTTACATAATACCAAATACAATTCTTTAGAATTTATTTCTTGGAGAAAAGGTTACGAAAATAAAAACAGGTACCTGGCGATAATTATACACCGACGAAATTCACGAAAGTTACATGAAAATAGTCACACGATTTTTGTATTGGCAAATGCCTCAGGTTATATATAACCTTTAGTGAATATTCTTGAACTACTTGAAAAATATCAATTTGGAATACTAGTAGTTGTGGACAACAGAGTTTCAAAGAAAGATTTTTCTATGGAAGAATGTCAACAGAATTGAACCTCAGTGACTGCATAAGAAGCATCGCCATGTTCCAAATAAAAGTTAGAAAAAAGAAGGGGTAATCAGAGACAATGACAACATTGGATGCACAAGACACACGACGAAAACAACCAAAGAAAAAATAATCACACACGCACAACACAGAAAACTAAAAAGATGAGGAACGCGGACCCCATAAAAACCGGAGGTCAACCCAGGTGCTCACGAAGGATAAGCAGTTCATGCCCCTCATAAGAGACACCTGCCATGTTGCTCATAAATCGGTATCTCCTTATTATATTGGGACTTTGTCAGTTACTGTAACTGTGTTTGTGCTAATAAATCTAATATTGTCTATTGTCTATTGCCAATGCGTATTGGACCTCACTATACGCGACAAGCAGAAATAATAACATAAATAAGACATGAGCCCTCCTACAAACAAGGAGGTGATGACCGAACATCGCTTTCATGCGGAAAACGTGGCGGACTTCACAACACGGAGCCTAGAACATAATTACATAAGATAGGACAAAATGTTAGTCATCACTATAGCAAGCAAACACAAACAACACCTGATACGACATGAGACCCCCCTACATTACAAACAATTGGAGGTAAAGATCCATACAAGTACAACACATAGAACTCACGGACCTCACAAAGGAAAAAAACCGGAGTGACGCAGGTGCTCTCGAAGGATAAGCAATGTTTGCTTCTTATAAGACACCCGCCGTGTTACTCATACAGTCAAGATTGGCTAAAGTCTTAACAGTAATAAAGCAAAGAAAAAGTCTACGTAAAAAGTAAAAGATACATTGTCACTTGAGATATTTAGAAACAGTCAATCAGATTGTGATGACGACCGCAAATCTGTATGTTACTTTTGCTGTTTTGTTTTAAAATATCAGTCGGTCAAAGAGCTCCTCAGAGCTCATGTTTGTCATGTTGATTTGTATATATATTTGCCGACTTTAAATACAATTTACTTACTTACAAATACTTACTTACTTACTTTACGTACTTAAATCTTTTATAACGATAACTTTTTATGACATCTGTGAAATGAAATTTAGGATAAAATGAATATTTTGGAGTATCAAATTTGTTACTGGAAAGTCAAATTTGCCCAACATTTGGAAAATACGATATTAATAAGAGCTTAAAGAAGCCGTAGAGTTAAGAAGGACAGACAATGCAATGGCCAAATTAAAAAGGACAAAAACATAATATACACAGAAATCTAAAGATTGAGTAATACGAACCCCACTAAAAAGATTGTAATACATGTTATATACTATTATTTTAGGTTTTTCAAAATGGAAATCATTTGTAAAGTCACAACACAAATTAAAAATAATGCAATTTTTAACTTAATTTGTCGTATATCTGAAAAAACATAGAAAAGCAGAATATTTGGCTATGTTATTGTTAAACTGAAGCTCCATAGCTTTTTTTTCTCAATCAAACCGGAAACGTATTTTTTATTGTCATTAAATATCGAATTTCTACAATCAACATATTATGGATGTACATTAAAATGTGTATTAGAGTAAAATATGTAACAATGACATACGATTACTGTTTAAAATGATGTAAATGGACAAATATATTTGCGTACTTGTTTGTAAGGATTCACGATTTTTTCAGCGCCAGATGTCGCTGCTGTCAGACATATTAACATTATGTTTGGTTATATATAGCAATTTTAAATAATTTTCTCTCATCTGCATAATTGTTTTTAAATAAATAACTAACAGTTTATGCCTTTAAGAAGATATTTTTCATACGTTCGCTGGTTGAAAGCTTTGTTCCCATTATCTTGATTACCTCTCCTTGTATATATGGACGCCTATCGGCGCAGTTAAAGTAAGTCGAACTTTTGTATTTTTTAAAAGCCTTATTTCATGTAGTCGCACCGGGTAGATTTTGGTAGACTTTTAGGATGTTGATTTTCAACCTATTAACTACCAAAAAATCAAAAAAACTATTTCTGTTGCAATTATGTTGATGTTTTCCGTAGATTGACTGGACTATTTGCGTGTATCTTTTCGTTCATTTTTCGTTTTCCGTTCGTTTGCGTTTCGCGCGTGTAATGTGTTCGTTCGTTTCGTGTACCGTTCGCCAGTTTAATTAGAAGAACACACGAAACGAAATACAAACGAACGATACACGAAACGAACGATACACGAAACGAACGATACACGATAAAGAACTTGTCAACTACGATTTCCAATTGAAAATAATTACCACAATTTCAATCTTACTATTGCTTAAAATTTTATATTGATGTGTAAGCAAAAGTTTACATATGCAAACATGCATTTCCTTTATTTACATGTACCAGTAATTTTGTACAATAAGGGAAAACATATCTAATACATGCATTTTTTCTACAATTTACTCTAGGACAAAGAAACAAGAAATCATCTACATGTATGTAAACAAACGCCTCTGGCAGTTTCACCTGGGAAATTCATGCACTGCAGGTGTGAAATGTCAACTCTTAAATTTGTAATTTCATTCTAATTAACAATTATATGACCTTTTGAAGCCACACACCTCTCGGACAGCTTAACCGAGAAAATAACTTATACACATATGTCTGGTTGGAATTGTCAATCCAGAATCCGAATAATTATAAATATAAATTCTGTATAATTATATAATTACATAAATATAAATTCTGTATAAATATATAATTAAATGAATCTAATTTCTGTATAATTATATATAAAATAGAAAGTCATATTTGGAAGTCAAATATATGAGATTTAAAATTTAATCATCAATATAATTATTAAACACATTGGTAATATAAACTATTTAACATAAATTGTATTATCCTATTACTTGACCGACAAATTTATCATTTATATATATAACTTCCTTATAGATTATAAGATTACAGAAGTTAATCACATCAATTTGCACAAAAGTCATTTAAATAATAACACGATACTATTCGTGTATCGTGCGTTCGTTTCGTGTATCGTGCGTTCGCTTCGTGTATCGTGCGTTTGCTTCGTGTATCGTGCGTTCGTTTCGTGTATCGTGCGTTCGCTTCGTGTATCGTGCGTTCGTTCCGTATATCGTGCGTTTTTCGTGTCGTTCGTGTGAAGCGTTCGTTCGTTTTTCGTTCGTTTCGTTTCCGTTTCCTGCGTATTGTAAACTTATACGATCCAGGGTCTGTACTCACCCCCCCGGAAAAATGAGTATATACTCAGCTCCCCCCGGAAAAATGAGTATGTACTGAGATTGTCCCCAGTAAAATGAGTATATACTGAATTTTCCTCCCGAAAACCAAGTATGTGTTAACACATACTCATTTTCCCCCTCTCCTATTTTAAAAGGGTTTTTCTTGTGTACACTTCTATATGGTGGAAGACATAATAATTAAATGTGGACGAAAGAGGGTATCAACAATGGTGATAGTAATAGCTAAGAGAAGCATGAACATGGAGTGAGAACGGAAAAGGAGGTAGGAGGACAGAATGGGAAACACTGTTGAGTGATAAAGCGATCTTCCTTAGTGCAAGTGAGAAAAACTCAAGTTTGCTAAGTGTTGGAAGGCACAAATGACTGGTATGAGGAAGAGGGCAGGAAGGAAGGAATATAAAGAGAAGGATAGAGAGGACGGTGGGAGAATAGAAAAAAGATGATGGATAGGAAGGAGAGATAGAGGTATAAAATAAGGTAGGGAGGGAGTCAATATGGAAAAGAATGGTGATAGTGAGGAGAATAATGATGAGGAAGTAGTGAAACAGGTAGTGCAGAGGAGATTTGAAGGAAGAAGATAGAAAGGACGAAGTGACAATGGTAAACGAGGAGGAGAGAAGTAGTGAGGAGGAGGTAATAAGGATGAGGAGGATGAGGACGGAGGAGAAAAGTATACGGAGAAGATAATTAGGAAGATGATGGAGAAGAAGGAGGGAGAGAGGCAGTGAGGAAGAGTTAATAAGGAGGATGGAGACGGAAGAAAAACAGAGGTATGTCCACTGTTAAGGGGGTCGGAATACCATGGACATGGGGTTCGATATACCATGTGTAGGTGGAACGATTTACCATGGATATGGGGCTCAATATACCATGGGTAGGGGGGTCAAAAATCCATGTGTAAGGGGATCAAAATACGGTCAAAATACCATGGGTACGGGGGTCAAAATACCATGGGTAAGGAGGTCAAAACACCATGGGAAGGGAGTCAAAATACCATGGGTAGGGGTCTCAAAATACCATGGTTAGGGGGTCAAAATACCATAGGTAGGGGGTTCAATATATACCAGGGTGAGGGGTTTCGCTATATCATGCATAGTGGGTTCAATATACCATGGGTAAGGGGTCAAAATACCATGGATAGGGGGTTGGTATACCATTGGTAGTGGTGGACAAAATACCATGGCTATGGGGTTCAATATATACCATAGATAGGGGGTTCGATATACCATGGATAGAGGTTTGATATACCATGGCTAGGGGGATCAAAATACCATGCGCAGGGGTTTAATATACCATGGATATGAGATTCGATATACCATGGGTAAGGGGACAAATACCATGGGTAGGAGGTTCATAATACCATTGATAGGGGTTTCGATATACCATGGGTAGGGGATGAAAATACCATGGGTAGGGGGGTCAAAATACCATTGATAAGGGGATCAAAATACCATGGATAGGGGATTTGATATACCATGGGTAGGGGAATGAAAATGGGTAGGGGGGTCAAAACAACATGGGTAGGGGGTTCTATATGCCATGGTAGGGGGCTCGATATACCATTGATAGGGGGTTCAATATACCATGGGTACGGAGTCAAAATACCATGGGAAAGGGTTCAGAATACCATGGAAAGAGGGCTTGATATACCATGGGTAGTTGGATCAAAATGCCATGTGTAGGGGGTTCAATTTTGTAATTTTATTTCAAGTATGATTTTAATGTTTTTTTCACTTTTGATTTATTATGAAATTTCCTGCTAGCATTTGTTAACAAGAGTTGAGCAAACTCTCATTGTTTCTGAGATAAAAGTGGTCAAAAAGGGGGCCAAGAGTCATCAAAACCCAAAATGATAACTTTCTAAATGTAAGTCTGATTTGTGTGATGTTTTTTTCGTTGAATTCCTTTGAAAAAATCCTGTTTGGAGTATGGCAACATATTTGTTGCAGCTTTTACTGTATGAAAGGACCAACAGTCCTATTTTACTGTTGCGGTGATGTGAAAGGACCAATAGTCTTATTTTACCGTTGCGGTGATATGAAAGGACTAATAGTCCTATTTTACTGTTGCGGTGATTTGAAAGGACCAACAGTCCTATTTTACTGTTGCGGTGATATGAAAGGACCAACAGTCCTATTTTACTGTTGCGGTGATATGAAAGGACCAACAGTCCTATTTTACTTTTGCGGTGATATGAAAGGACAAACAGTCCTATTTTACTGTTGCGGTGATATGAAAGGACAAACAGTCCTATTTTACGGTTGCGGTGATATGAAAGGACCAACAGTCCTATTTTACTTTTGCGGTGATATGAAAGGACCAACAGTCATATTGTACAGTTGCAGTGCTATGAAAGGACCAACAGTCCTATTTGACAGTTGCAGTGATATGAAAGGACCAACAATCTTATTTTAATGGATTAAATGTTAACATAAACCCATATGTGAATTGAATAAATTATTTTCTCTGGAAATCTGGACTTGATTGAACATTAGATTTGATAGTTTATTAACGAATTATCGGCCCATAAGGGCATATACAATCAACACAATGAAATAAAAACATTCAACTACAAATGGTATTTACAAAGCATTATGAAAGATCAGGTCTGCAATACAGGCTCAGAAAAGCTTTTAGCTTTAGAATATCTGCAATCGTAATTTATCAATTTTGACCCTAATATCATGATTACATTTAGAATACCATTTCACTATTTTGACATATATTTTCCTTAACTTATTTATATATTTCCATATATATATGGAATATATATATATTGTTTATGATCCCTTCAATGAGTATTATGACCAAAAGGGGCAGTAGGCAAATTGAGCTTTGCTTGCTCCAAATAAGACTTAAGATTTGGCTTTGTCGAAATGAGCATTTAATAAAATGCCAAAAAAAAAATTCATCAAAAGAACACATTAATAATACAATTAATCCAAACAGTGTATATAGAGGATACAATAATAACAATACTAGTATCAAAATACATGTTAATACTAATAAATGACTAGATATTTCAAAACTTAAGAGCAATTGCCCCAAAATATAAAACAACATACAAAAATAGCTGATTATCCCCAAACATTCAAGTGGAATCAATGCTACATGAAGCGAATAAGCAAGAAAAAGTTGCATATTACATGAAGCAAAAAGCAAGAAAAATAAAATGTTCTAAATTAAACCTTTGCTTAAAGGAAAAAATAGCAATGATTTAACATGGGGGGATTCAAGTGGAAGGTGGAGGTAAATTAAACTTTTTCCTTTGTTCTTTGTCATCGACTGTAAAATTATATAAACAAGGGTGTTGGCTAAATCACAATTGCTGATTGGTTAATCAAATGGTGATAATTAAACACTGAATAAAAGCACTGTAACTACTTATATAAAACATAGATATTAACAAATTATTGAGTTCTCATAAAATTATTTTATGCAAAAAATGTTTGAAATAAAATTTATTAAAAAATAAGGTAGAAAGTTTTAGAAATAAAGATATGCTTGCTATTCAATTGTTAATAAAAGTAAAATAATTTTTTTATTAAAATATTACAAATAATGGCTTCATATGACTTGATATACATTTGTAAGCACATATACTATCTCATTTCAATTTTCTAGTTTTCAAAATTTCAGTGAAAACAGACTGTAAAACAACATCCTTTCAAAATCATACATTGTCTTATCATGAGACAACTTTCAATTTTTGTTTGTTTAATATGAAAGAAGAAAGACATTACAAGATTAAATTCATGGAAATCCTTTTTGTATATATATGCTTTAATTACACATATTGTATTTGTCAAAAGAGAATGATACTTTCCACTAATAACAGATTAATCCATTGAAAAGGTGTGAAAGTGGAACTGGTAATCATTGGTGTCTTGATAAGACCTTAATTACATTTTATACCTGTGGCACAGATTAACTGAACTAGTTTACTATCCACATTAGCCGTTTGACATCTTAGTACTTTTTAAGATGTGTTAATATATGTAATAATGTTTGCTATATGTATAAGACTGAATGAATATTAGAAGAAAACTATAATTGCTTCTCAATTTGCATTGCCTTATAACAGAAAAAACTTAATTGGAATTCTACCCATGGTATTTTGACCCCCTTACCCATGGTATATTTAACCCCATATTCATGGTATATCGAACCTCTACCCATGTTATTTTGAATCCCATACCCATGATATTTTGACCCCCTACCACTAGTATATCGAAACCCCCTACCCATGGTATAACAAACCCCTTATCCATGGTATATTGACCACCCTACCCATTGTATATCCAACTCCCTGCCCATTGTATTTTGACCCATACCGATGGTATTTTGACCTCCCTACCCATGGTATTTTGACCCCCTTACCCATTGTATATTTAACCCCATACTCATGGTATATCGAACCTCTACCCATGGTATTTTGAATCCCCTACCCATGGTAGTTTGACCCCCTACCACTAGTATATCGTAACCCCCTACCCATGGTATAACAAACCCCTTATCCATGGTATATTGACCACCCTACCCATGGTATATCCAACCCCCTGCCCATTGTATTTTGACCCCTACAGATGGTATTTTCACCCCCTACCCATGGCATATCTGCCCAATCCCAAAGCGATCGGTCATACAATTAATTTGTCTGTAGGATGTTCACTTTTAGTGGTTTGTAAGTTGCAGTTTATGTTATTGCTGTCAACTATCGCATTGACAAACTGCTCTGTCCGTTGCAGAGAGCGGGTCTGCCCCGCTAGAGAACAGTCAGTCACGCACTCGGCCTTGTACCAGGAATCCTATGGTGATGTTGACACTATGGAACTCGGTTTATGGAACAGCGCCATAGGAAAACGGTTGAAGTGGTGAGAAATGACTGGAACAAACAGTAAAAGCAAGGCTAGGAATTGGTGAGTTTCAGTTTTGTTTCTATGGGATATCCACAAGAAAAACATATTCACAAGGCTATAATTTAATTAAGTACAACAAATACATCCTGGTTTCACAATGCATGAAGTTATCAACAACAAAAACCCTGGCTTGGCCTGATTGGCCTGACTGAATACACTGGTAAAATATCATTGCATTTCAATATAATATAAAGGTCGATGTGATGGGGAATAGTTGCAAAAAGGGGTCTTGATATCTTATCTGGGATTAAAATAAGAATAACTGGTTCTTATTTTTGGGTAAAAATCCTATTTCCCATGTGCTGAGTTCTCTCAGGAGTAATTTTGTCATAATAAGGTATTTGTATCTACCTTTACTGCTTCTTTACTGGTTACAATCTTGAATTGTCTTATTTACACTTTTAGAGTTGTTTCCCCTTTGATATTTGAGTTTTGCCGCCACAGCAATTATTCTGCCATAACTGAGGCTGGCTCTGTATATACAGACAAATTTTTCGGGTCACGTGACGAAATTGACCAATCGCGAAATCCGTTCCAGAAAAGCAACATAAAAGGCATGTTATGCCTGGGATGGAATTTCACAAATTGTGAAGAAATTACCAAGTGCCAGTTTGCCCGTTTATTGCTAGAATGTCCCAAAATGTGTAAGGAATACAAGCAAAAAGGTTAGAACATTATAGATATCGTATATTTTATACGGGCAAGCAAAATTGGGGAACCGGGTCTGGCGGTATAATCGAAAACAAATGGCGTAAATAAACATCGAATGTGTATTCAGGCCTCTTGAAAAATAACCCAGTGACGCTGATTGAAATACAATAGAAATCACATCAGCATAAATAAATCATGAAGTTAGTTTGATACTTCCGAGTTTCAATTGCTCAAAAATGCATGAAATATAAATAGAGCAAGTTAAGCAGACGAAGTAAAAAAAATGAGGTCATGTGACTTTGTTTACTTCTAGATCGATAATCAGTCAACCAAAGTTTAGAGAAAAATCAATAGCTCCTGATTGATTTTTACTTCCCAACTCATTATTAGAAGTGAACAATAAAATATTTAATTTGAACTCATGAAACATTTACAATATATAGCATTTTGCAAATAAAAATAGCCTTGTCTTTTACGAGAACAATAAAAAGGGGTAATGGTAATATTCATTCAAAAATTACCAATATTGATAACAATAATTTAGAACTTCAAAAACTTGAACTTTATCAGTACTCAACAATAATAATTTTAAAATTTGACCTGAAGTCAGATTAATTCAACCATTAACCTCTAACAACTTGAACAAATAAAATAAACAATTCTGGAAAGGGCCATATCATGCCCTGTCCATTGCAGTATTTTGATCCCCTACCCCAGGTATATTGAAACCCCCTACCCATGGTATATCGATCCCTTTACCCATGGTATTTTGACCACCCTACCCATCGTATATTGAATCCCCTACCTATGCTATTTTGAGCCCCCTTATCCATGGTATATTCAGCCCCTTATCCATGGCATATCGAAACACCAACCCATGGTATTTTGACCCCTACCGATGGTATATCGAACCTCCTCTCCATGGTATATCGAATCCCTTACTCATAGTATTTTGACCCTCCTAACCATGGTATTATGACCCCCTACCCATGGTATGTCGAACCCTTACCTATGGTATTTTTAATCTCCTACCCTTGATATTTTGACTCCTCTACCCATGGACTTTTGACCCCCTACCCATGGTATTTTGATCCCCTGCCTCTGGTATATCGAAACCCCCTACCCATGGTATATCGAACACTTTACTCTTGGAATATTGACCACCCTACCCATGGATTTAAACTCCCTCTCCATTGCATATCGAACCCCAACGATGGTATTTTGACCCCCTTACCCATGGTATTTTGACCCCCTATCCATGGTATATCGAACCCACTACCTATGGTATATTGAATCCCCTACCTATGCTATTTTGACCCCTTACACATGGTATATTCAGAACCATATCCATGGTATATCGAGCCACCAACCCATGGTATTTTGACCCCTTATCCATGGTATATTGCCCCTCCCCATGGTATATCGAACCTTCTATCTATGGTATATCGAATCCTTACCCATGAAATTTTGACCTCCTACCCATGGTATATCGATCCCTACCTATGGTATTCTTAACCTCTTCCCATGGTATTTTGACCCCTTCCCATGGTATATCGAACCTCCTACCCACGGTATTTTGACCTCCTACCCATGGTATTTTGATCAACCTAGTATATCGAGCCACCAACCCATGGTATTTTGACCCCTTATCCATGGTATATTGCCCCTCCCCATGGTATATCGAACCTTCTATCTATGGTATATCGAATCCTTACCCATGAAATTTTGACCTCCTACCCATGGTATATCGATTCCTACCCATGGTATTCTTAACCTCCTTCCCATGGTATTTTGACCCCCTACACATGGTATATCGAACCCCCTACCCACGGTATTTTGACCTCCTACCCATGGTATTTTGATCAACCTACCCACGGTATATCGAACCCATTACCCATAGTATGTTGACCCCCTACCCATGGTATTTTAATCCCCTACCCACGGTATATCGAACCCCCTACCATGGTATTTTAGCCACCCTACCCATGGTATTTTGACCCCCTAACCATGTGTTTCAATCTTGCGATTACCCTCATTTTATTTGTATTAGCCTCAAACTATTTGATTGGTTACATTTATGTTATATTGTAAAATTCAAGAATGTCGCTTCACAGTAGAAACAACCAAATGGCAACAAGCTTCCAGTATTCATATCTACCTGAAATGCAAGTAAAACAAAACTAGAATTTCATAGCAAAATGAACAATCAAAATATTAAACAGCGGACATATGCAATGTCTTGGACCGGTTTTTGTAATTATACTGAACAAACAAACAGTTGCATACTAAAGGTTCATCATAACACTTATCAAACCCAAAGGGTAAACTCGATATGCCAATATTTTAAGTGAGTGAGTTAGTGATAGTTGTTTAACGCCAATCCAACAATTTTTCAGCTATATCATGGTGAGAACAAGTTAATTTCCAATGAGATGATGATAACGTCCGCTTTGTTCTAGACCAACACGCTGAGTTGAATGCTTAAAGCGCTAGCTTACTGAAACAGCAGTCTGCGGGTAGATATGTTGCTCCACTCGGACACATTATTCTGATTCCAAGCCAACCAATCTTTGCTCTACTCCTTAATGTTGCGTGCTTAGCAGAGAAGCAACAGATGCCAATTTTCGGTCCTTTATTTGACCCGACCGGGACTCGAACCCACATTCTACCGCACTCAATGCGAGCACGCTAACCATTACGCTACCGATGTGGTTCCCAATTTTTATTTTATTTCATTTTTTTTAATCAAAATTTCTTAGTGTCCTTCAATATATTATTTGAAAATAAAAATTAATCCAAAACAATAAAAGTTACTTGATATCTATATACGATGATGTTTTCACATAGACATCTTACACGTCTAATAATGGGTGGTAAAGTTTCCGCATTTGTATTCCACATCATATTTATAGAATTCAGATCTTTTACTTTATATAGCAAATTTAAAAAATAAATAACACAACATGATGCTAATGGAATAGGCTAAGAACATTTTGCAACCTTTTCCACTTCTGAAGCATTTTTCAGGCATTAAAATACAACTTATGATCACTTAACAGCGATAGTTCCTACTTTTGATCAAACACTCTTTGAATATTGCAATAATCCAACTGCATAGCAAATAAAGAAAACATTACAAGTTCTATAAAAAATCAGGACCATTCTGTCGAAGGTGACTTTGGCGAATGCCAATTTTGCACAAATCGTTTTGTATTTCTTTCTTTTAATGTTACACAAAGCATCCACATATAAAATGTTTGACTATGTGCTGTTGTTTTCTTCATAATTTTTATTCATTTAAGACAAATTTGTGTTGTTTTTTTTTATCAATTTGCAAGTCGAACACACCCTTTGCAAGTGTTATAATGAACCTTGAATAAATTATAAAAAGGAAACATAACTGTGTTATTGAGCTTTTTTACGCTATTCTTTCAATTCTGTACATTGACAAAACCGGGTCTACTTAATTACAATTTTTGGAACTCAACCGAACAGTAATGGTTGAAAAATCCGGAACGAATGTACGTAAATAAGCATTGTCATTTTCACAGTAGTAAGTCTAAAACTATTCATGGTAGCACGCCAGTGCAAATTATCATTTATTTAAGCATAACAAAGGGTTTGTGTACTTCAATTACACACATAGATTAATTTGTATAGCTTTTTTTTATGATTTCAAGCTCATTATTAGCATTTGTCATTGTTTATATCCATAATTTTCTCCATATCTGAGTAATCGATGAACTTAACCACAGAAACATATACTTAGTAGGTAAAAACAAACACAAATAATCGACCGATAACGACATCTTCTGGATTCAAGATATAATAATACTATATGATCATAATACTTACTTTTTTGTCGTCGCCTGTATGTCAATCATGCCTAAGTGACTTGTACCGGAAGGTGACGGAACATTTTCGACCGGAGCCCTTTGACGACAGTGTATTTATAGATATAGATGTCTTAATGTGATGTGATGTTTGTAAATTATGAAATTACCACTTTGATTGTTTGACATATGTTTTGAACAATTATAATCCATTTCTTATATTGTCACTACAATATACCATTTATATATATATATTGATAAGTAGCTAAAGCTTTATGTCGAGTCGGACGTTCTGATTCAGGTACTTTTTCTATTTAGAAATCTTTTGAGTCAAGTTCAAGTGGTTTTTTTATATATAAATCCTAACTTTGTTAAGTTATAGAAACATCGGCAACAATGTCAAAGCCAATAGACATCAATAAAGCAACACTTGAAGAATTGACATCTATTACTGGTATTGGAGAGAAAAGAGCAAGAAAAGGAATCAGACCTCACCCTGCAGGATTTGAAACTCATGACAGTTATACTGAACACAATATGGGATCCCTTGATTGAGACTGGTGAAATAATGATCGAATTACGAAGTAATACAGAAGGTGGAAAGACACATGAAACCCAACCTATAGACCAGAATGTCATTCAGAAAATGGCGAACACCATAGATATATTGAGAACTGAGCTGGATACTCTTAAACAAGATAAAAGCAACATGAAATCAACATATGACCAGCAGATACAGTATTTAACTCTAGACTTCAAAACAAAGATGAAAAATATGGATCATGAGTATGAACAACAAATCAGAGAGTACAAGAAACAACAAAAAGAGCAGTGTGAAGCATTTGTTGCCGAGTTTAAGGAGAGGGAAGAAAAATTACTCCATTAGATTGTGTTACGCAACATTGAACTGAAACAACCGGAGGAGTTTAAAGAAAATGTAATTCCGGCGAACCAAAAGGTGACCGTAACATCGGAATTTAAAGAAAGCTGGGAGAAACCAAAATACAAGTGGGGACAAGATAATTATTTCAAGACAGATATCCACTTATGATGGAAAAAATGACTGTGTACAATTCAACCATATTGCTAGCAGGCACAGTTGGACAAATCAGCAGAGATTATATAAACAAATTAAATGTTTGAGAGACCGAGCTCTATTTTTTTACTTCAAGATCCAAAACAGTGCAGCAAGATCCCGATCTATTTGCAAGAAGATGGATGAAAGATTTTGAAAGAAAGGCCTACGACATATTTTCAGAAGACAACTTCAAGATTTACGCCAATTCCAAGAAGAATCGCTCGAAGAATATGCTGAACGAGCACAATAATTGGCCACTGATGGTTATCCAGGAACACCGAATAACTTTATACAAATAGTAGTCACTGATGCTATTTTGAATGGTTGCTCAGACAAGAAGGCAGCATTGACAGGAATGGGTAAGGATCCTACCAATTTGAATACTGCATTACAGCATGTTAAGAATGCAGTAACAAGCCAGAGAGTCATATTAGGAATAAAGAATTCACACATTGGCGTTCAAAGAGTAACATTCCAAAAGTCAGATATGGAAAGAGAAACATAGCTAGATGAAGGGTCATTGACCAGTATAAGAACTGTGTACAGAAAATATACAGGAAATGAAATGTATAAATCCTTGGAATCATGAATAAAGAAAACAGAGGATGATCTACAGGATACAAAGTCAGCTGTTCTACATTATGCACTTTGAAACGCCAGAGGCAAAGGTCACCACACAGAACAAGTCCAAGACAAAGCCCATTTAGAATTGGAAGATGCTTTAGCTGTGGTATAGAAGGACATCATAGTGCAGAGTGTGACAAACCGAGAAACAGATTATCACAAAGATATAATCCAAGGTTAAGATCTCCATCGCCAAAGAAAGAGTCTGGAAGTACTTTAAACTTCAGGGGGCTGAGGCCGTAGTCCGATCCTTAATCCATTTAGATGATACTGGAATGCCACCAACTATTTAAGACCGAAACTGACAGCCTATTCAGACCAAAAGCATACCAACAGAGGTCAAATTATACCAACCAACTGTAAATGATAAAGAGGCAAAGACGCTGTACGTGTCTGTAAAGGTGGAGCAACAACAAGCTTTGGTTGTAGTAGACACGGCTGTACAAGTGTCTTAGATTTTTCGAAAGACTCAAACCCAGACCCAAGTTGACAACTACTACTATGCTGAAAGGAGCAGGAGAATGTTCAGAAATGGAAGCTAGAGGGGCCGAGAAAGTACTATTCCGGATTGGTCAAATCAAGATAAAATGGAATATGGTTGTAGCTGATATAACGGATGACGTAATCTTGGGAATATATTTCTTAGAACATCAGAAAGCTGCTATCAATCTGACAGATTACTCCATAGAGTTAAGAGGAGAGAAAATTCCCTCTACAGTTATTTCAACTGAACATGAAAAGAAAATAAAGATATACAGGGTGAAATTAGCCAAACGCACTGTAGTTCCACCATGCTCGGACAAAATATCAGTCGCTTAATTTGATGAAACATCTGACAACGACATTGTACTCTAGCCAACACAATTGATGAAAGGCTTGTTAATACCCAGCATGCTATGCCAAGGAAGAAAACAAGTGACCATTGTGCTGAGAAATCCAAATGAAGAATATAAAACGTTGAAATGTGGATACTATATTGGCATAGGGATTGAAGCAGGTCAGATAATGGATGATGATGAAAATGAAATAAAGACTAAGGTGTTCAAAGTTAATATAATAGGCACTGAACAGAGAAATCCATATGAGAAAGAACAACTGGAAGAAATAGAGAAACATTTGCCATTACATAAAAGCAACATTATAAGAGATCGAAAGGCAACTTGGACTTACAACAGTCAATACAGTTAGTCAAATGTTTCAATGTTTTGTAGACATCTTTGCCACAAATGATTTGGCTATTGGTCTATTAAATGGAGAGATAACACATAGAATATATATTTAAGAATCCCACCGATTAAGCAAAAAATAAGAAGAACACCTTTACGATTTGAAAAAGAAGAACACCTTCAATAACTATTGCAGAAGGGCATTGTTGAACCACCATCACCTGAATGGACATCGCCACCAGTTCTTTTCCGTTTAAAAGATGGTAAACTAAGATACTGCATCGACTAAAGAAAACTAAACAAAGTTAGTGTCAAAGATGCCTTCCCAATTCCAAAGATCGAATCATGTCTGGATACTCTTCGAGGCAGTTTGTACATGTCAACCTTAGATATAGCATCCGCCTATTATCAGGTGAAGCGTGATGAGAGAGATAAACATAAGGAATTCATCACAAAATATGGTCTGTTCCAGTACACCAAACTTCCGTTTGGACTTTGTAACAGCCCTGTAACATTCAGTAGAGTAATATAGAAGCAGTGGACGCCTCCTAAAAGTAAGAAAAGAATTAGAATCTTTCAATGGATTTGGTAATTACCACAGAGATCATATTAAAAACTTTGCAGATATAGCAGAACCATTACACAAACTCACAGGGCCAAAAACAGCTTTTGCATGGCATGAAGAACACCAAAGGTCATTTGACCAACTTAAAGAAGCATTAGTGAATGATGTGATCCTAATTTTGCCAACAGCTAATGATATCTTCATCTTGGACACAGACCTTTCAGACAAGACAATTGGACCAGAATTAAGTCAAGTACAAGATGGAATCGAAAAAACCATCAGCTACGCGAGTAAAGTCCTAACACCGACTCAGCGAAAATATTGTACAACCAGAATAGAACTGTTATCCATTGTGTGCTTTACAAGATATGTTCGCCATTATCTCCATGGTAGAAACTTTATCCTTTAACCATAATAGCTTGACCTCGTTGCTGAATTTCAAGAATATTGAGGGACAGCTATCTATGTGGATCGAGGATCTCTCGCAATATAATATGATAATAACATAGACTGGAAAGACACAATGCTGATGGACTAAATGTATGTAATGATTACAAATCCGGAGTTTATTTAAAGAACTTACCATGTCGAGGTTCTGTACAAGAGCAAGAAAACAATGGGAAACATTTGAGAAAAACGTTGATTTTGTTGTTCCACTGACCATCAGGACACTTACACCAGAACGTAAAACAGATGTTCAAGGAAATGTATGGATAACTTCTTATTCATCGAAGGACCTACATGATAAACAGATGAAGGTCCCGGATTTGAGATTATTGATGTCTTGGGTAAAACAGAAATACACTCCTTCAAAACAAGAACTACCACTCAACAATAGAACAGCGAGATATTTTTGGATGTGTAATATCCAACTACAATTGCGAGATGGAGTTCTTTGCTACAAGTAGGAAGATCCTGTAACCCCTAGACTGTTTTTTTAGTTCCAAAACAGATACAGAGAGAAGTATTGCATGGTTGTCATGACATTATAATGGCTGGACACCTAGGACAATACAAAGTCATTGAGAAACTGAAAGAAGCAGTTATTTGGCATGGAATGACCCAAGACTGCATATTATATGTTAAGTCATGTTCTATCTGCAGCAAGAAATAAAAAAAAAAGAAAAAAAAAGCAAAAGCGAAGCTGGAAACAATATAATTCTGGAATTCCTATGGAAAGATTCCATATGGACATTCACGTACCTCTTCGGATCACAAAAAAAGGAAGCAAATAACTGTTAATGATAATAGACCAGTTTACAAAATGGTTGGAATGTTTCCCATTATCCACACAGACAGCAGACGTAATTGCAAAGAACTTAGTTGATAACTTCTTTTCACGCTTTTGATGTCCTCTCGAACCAAGGGAAAAATATGGACGAAATTTGGTGAACCAACTTTGCGAATTACTACAAATCTTCAAAACCAGAACAACACCTTACCATTCTTCATCAAATGGACAGATTGAGCGTTATAAGAGAACACTTTTACAGACAATTCGATGTTATATTGAAAACAGCATGATTTGATCCGTCCATTTATATAAAATTGTCGCAGCCATTCGTGCATCCAAAAATGCACAGACTGAATTTGCACTAACCTAATGATGTCAGGTAGGGAGGTTTTTCAACATTTAGAATTGATACTTTGTACACCAAAATTAAGCTGGGAAAAAATAGAAGTTTCACAATATATACTTGCCAAGATACGGCAGACCACCGGTAACATCTGATCATGACGACAGGGCATTGCACAGCGTTTGGTTAGACGGATGCCATTCGCAGCCAGTCCCGTACTCAAACAACACTGGCTGTCAAATAGACGTCTGTCAACAAGAACAGTTTGATCCCATCTGAAATCAGTGAGACTTAAGTCAAGGAGAGTCATTAAACGTCCACTGTTGGTAGACCGACATCGATGATCACGCTTAGCATAATGCTTAGCACGATGTGATTGGAATTTAAGGACATGGCGCAAGATCCATTGGTCAGAGGAGAGCCTGTTTCTGCTTCATGTAAGCGACGGCCGGATGAGGGTTTGGAGACACAACAATACAGCCTATACCCCAAGGAACATCCAGCCAACTGTCCCTTACGGTGGAGGCTCAGTAATGGTTTGGGGGTGTATCTCTCATGACTGCAAACCGGATTGATTCACCAAACAAGGCAACCTAACTGGTGATCAGTACATCAGAGACGTATTGCAACCAGTTGTTTCCCTTCATTTCAACAACCACCCAATAGCTACAGGGCCTGTGTATATGGATGGCAACGCCAGGCCTCATCGTTCAAGAGCAGTAACCGCCTACCTCCAAAGCGAATCCGTGACTTCTGTTCCTTGGCCAGCCATTAGCACGTATTTGAATCCCATAGAGCTATTTGGGACATGTTATGCCGTCGTATACAGTATCGGGAACCTCCTGTGCAAAATATTCGTCAGTTGGAAGCAGCATTGCATCGGGAATGGCAGCAGCTATCACAACAGAACATCCGACGTCTAACTGGTGGTATGAGACGCAGGTTTGAGGCCGTCATCCAAGCACTTGGGGGTTACACCCAGTACTGAACTTTGAGCAATAGATGTCGTCATGTGATTCATAAGTGACGTTTTGAAAGTGAAAATGACAATCGTATCGTGCCTTTTGAACTGTGAAGGTCAATACTTAAAATGGACATGCTTTACTGCAAAAACTTGCCTTGTGATATTGTGATTAAATATTCATTAAATTAACATTTGTCTTGATTTTTTGTGGTTTCTTACAGCCAATGTAATGTCCTAACAGGTCACCATTGCGTTCTTGATATTATCTGGTCAGTAATCTCGTGGTACTTTTGGTATCATTTGTCATTTCAAAAAAGTATGTGGGTGCTTAACTTTTTTCTTTGTGTATATAAAAGAGTGAATGGAAAAATTAAACAAAGCCCACGATATAGCCAGAGAAAATCTTAAGACAACTGAAGAAAGACAGAAGAGGACATACGACCTTTATAAATATCACAAGTTCTACAACATCGGGGATGTCTTATATAAATTGGACCACGTAGCAAAATTAGGACAACTGTTAATGCATCTAGAGGTGATGGATTGGCTAGCGTGTTCGGTTCGAGTGCGGTATATCGTGGTTTCGAGTCGCGATCGGGTCAAACCAAAGACTATAACTTCTACTTCATAAGAGGCCGCCGTCAACTAATTGAAGATTCCGCCAATTACTAG
Organism: Gigantidas platifrons; assembly: GCA_002080005.1. Classification (NCBI taxonomy): domain Eukaryota; kingdom Metazoa; phylum Mollusca; class Bivalvia; order Mytilida; family Modiolidae; genus Gigantidas; species Gigantidas platifrons. The sequence continues at coordinate 180,542 of MJUT01059679.1, forward strand.
AGGTATTGCGCATCAAACGCTATAATTAAAAAATTTTAGGAAAAGAAAAATAAATATCTTTTTAATTTAGATTCTAAGATAAAACTATATACAAGAATTTATGATGAACTAATGGTTAATGACTGAAACAGCCGATTTGAATGACTCAACCGAGTCACTCTGCACAGTGTTCAGGGGGAGATTTTTCCAGTTTCATAGCATTAATATTTGTTGCTTCTCAGCTAAACACGCAGCATTAAGGAGAAAGAACAAAGACTGGTTGGCTCGATAATAGGTCTTGAGCTAGAATTATAAAAATCCAACTAAGCGTGTTGGTCTAGTACCACAGGTACTTGTTTCTGTAAAAAATATATACCATATACCTTATATTGTACGGAAATCCACCGTGAAATTGAAATTTCGGATCTGCATTGAATGCAAGGTAAGCATCTTGAATGGTTGATGTGATAGTCTAAAAGTAGCGTGAAAAACAATAATCGAAAATGTTCATGTATAATATGCAAATTGGATGTAGAATCCCGAGGACTTCCAAATGGATTGGATTTTTACAAATTTAAATATAGTAACATCATTGAAAAATTAATTAGCAGATTATAATTAAATAGAAGAACTGTTCCATGTAATTTTGATTGTATAAATTTTAGAATTCATTAATTGTTCTTTGATAATAATAACAGATTTATTGTAATATTTTTTTTTTGTAATTATGCATTCACTGCGGATCCGAAATTTCAATTTCACGGTGGATTTCCCTGATTTCTGGTCAAGACGTAGGTGTTATGCTGGTGAGGTTCAGCAAAGGCAGTCATGTTATACATCATTTTGTAGATAAATTATTGTAAAATAAGGTGATTATGCGCTCACTGCCATCCTGCCGTCCGTTGAGGCGAAAATAGCGAAATTGTCGCGGTGGTAGTTGAAAATTGAAACTTAAGTACCTTGGTATAATATAAGGTATATGGTATATTTTTTTTACAGAAACAAGTGCCTGTGTCTAGTACAACTTGAAGTGAACATTGTTATCCTCTCTTTCAATGTAGCTTATTCTCACAATGATTTAGGTGACAATTGATCTTTTATCGATAACCAACATTATTATATAGATAGCTGTGAATAACAGAATGTTCTGAGTTAAAAGCTGGTAAAAGGGTGACAAATCTTATTGCTAACCATTTCTGAATTAGTTGGCTTAGGGGAGGTAACCCGAGAAGTCTTAGATCTATGATCAGTACTTGTTTTTTAAAACTAGAGGGCGCTCTTTATCGGTCACTTGATCATTGTCCTGGCCGCATGGTGGCATATGCACGCATAAGAGCTGCATAATTTTGACAAAAGCCCTACCATCCCACCCGTTTAATTCTCTTGACATTTTCATGTTAAAATTCAGGAGCCTAAATGTTATTTTTATTTTGAATCTGGACTAATTCCCCGATAAATTTAATTAACACTTTTTTTTGGAGGACTTAATTAATATATAATGCCAGTAATCTAATTAGAATCTGATAAAACCACACCCCATATAACTATACAATAATGTGTATTTGCTTTGTATACGAAACGATCAAAGGGACGTTACTGTAAAACATACAAACAAGTAGCTCCGACAACGAATTGGTGCGAATTATAGCGAGAGTGAAAATAAGAAAGATAATTTCACCGTGAAAGTATCGTATTTTTGTCAACACTTGGTGAGCTATGTTTGAGGGCAGAAGTATGAAAACAGTGAATGAATAAAAAATGTCATTTATTAGAAAATGACGATCAATAATAAAACAAACAAATTATCAGCAATGATAAAACATTGATTAATTATGAAAATGGTTACAAAGAAAATTCACAATTACATAGCATATAAATCGTTAATGAAAAATGTCCCTCAAAGATGGGGGAAAACCTTTAAAATGTCTAACATTTCTGCTTCATAGCCAAATGATAATAACTGCTCCTTGTCATCAAGGAGTAAACATGGTGGTGTTTATAGACATGTTTTCTTCTTGATGACAAGAAGGAGTTGATATCATTTGAATATGAGTGAATGAGTGAGTGTTCCGTACGCCTATTCACCAATTTTTCAGCTATATCATGGCGAGAACAAGTTAATTTTCAATGAGATGATGATGAGTTCCGCTTTGTATTAGACCAACACGTGGAGTTTTTTTATAGTGCTAGCTCACTGAAACAACAATCCGTGGGTAGACATGTCGCTCCACCCGGTCACATTCTAATTCCGAGCCAACCAGCCTTTCCTGTTTTTCCTTAATGCTGCGTGCTTAGCGGAGAAGCAACAAATACCAATTTTATGGTCTTTGGTTTGACCCGAACACGCTAGCCAATCCATCACCGATGCGGTGACGGTGTCGTATAGTAAACCTTCCGCATAGCAAACCTTCCCCCGGAATGTTTACTATATAGTAAACATTCCCCTCGGAATATTTGCTATATAGTAAACCTTCCCCCCGGATACTTTACTATATAGTAAATATTCCCCGGAGGAAAATTTACTATATAGCAAACATCCCCCCATCCATAGGCAATCATTCACCTGGATATTTTGCTATATAGTAAATATTCCCTCTTGATCCGGATAATTACTATTGATTCGGAATTTAGCACCTTAATCGTGTTAATTTTAATTGCTATATACCATTAATTATATCGGATTATGATTAAAAGGTAAACAAAAAATGTACGGAGCCATTTTGCAGTATATGAGTAGGTAGGAAGGTTTACTATGCGGAATAAATACTATATAATAAACCTTCCCCAGGAAGGTTTACTGTATGACACCGGCTTAGGTGAAGAAATGTTAGAAGATACCACAGAGCAGGCCTGGATTAACCCTGAGGCAATAAGCACGTGTTTAGGGCATCAATGGGAAATGGTGCACCACAAAAATCCGGCCTCAGGGCAATTTATTTTATCAGGCAGACATTAGGCTAAAAACACACCAAAAATCAAAAAAAATGCAGGAAAAATGAAATAAAACAATAGTAGACATGTTGCTCCACTCGCACACAAGTCCGAGCCAACCAGTCTTTGCTATTTTTCCTTAAGCGGAGAAGCAATAAATACCAATTTTGCAGTCTTTGGTTTGACCCGACCGGGGATCGAACCCCCGATCTACCGCACTCGAGACGAACATGCTAACCATTACGCCACCGACGCGGTTTCAGTTGAATATGAAGCTAGTGTGTAAAGTGGTGAGGGCAAGCTTTAGGACTTGAACAATAAGTGGGGATAGATTTTCAGAACTGATTAAAAAATTGTTTGGCATACTCATGCTAGCAGTTCAACTTTTTCTGAGCTTTTTGTCCACAAAATAGGGATGGAAGAAAAAACATATACTTTAAAAGTGGTGGGGGGAGGGGCGTGTAAGTGTCCCCTTGTATCCGACCCCTGGCTCCTACGCCCTTTTTAGATATGCAAGTTAGTAAATAGCACCTCATTTGTGGCAACATTATGTGATTAAACTTTGTCAGTGACTTGCGACAGGTAGGTGGTTTTCTCCTTGAACTCCGGTTTCCTCCACCAATAAAACTGACCACCACGATATATCTTAAATAATGTTGAAAGTAACGTTAAACATCATGAACCAATCAACTAAACCATCTTGGTTCAAAAGCCTGTTTCTCAAATCATGGTGTACTTAACTTTTTCTGAGCTTTTTGTGATTTCACTTTCTCATTTATAGGGGGACAGATCCATGCTATTTTCCTTGCGCTTCAAGCAAAAGGAGGACAAATCTAAAAGAACAGAGAAAGAAAGCTGGGTGGAGACAATAACAAGCATATTCCCAAATACTTACTTAAAATCTTCATGATTAAGGTCAAAGAGGGAGAGGTTATTTGTGGTACGTGTAGACTAAGGCATAATAGATGAAGACCTCCAATAGACATTTTTGAAGGCGGAGCAAGACTGCTTTTGTAAATTACAGAGGAGAAGTTATCCACCCTCTATTCAAGTTTGTATCAGCAGAGTCTGTTATTAGTGATGACAGTATTTGTGACTTTAGAAATTTGACTTTCAGAAATCTAAATTGTTTAAATCCGATAACTTACATAATCACTTGGATGCTTGGAAAGATATTGACCCAAGTGATGAGGTTTTTAGAAGGTTTCAACTCTTTCAATGAAATAGTGCCCAGCTATTTTCTTTCTCCGTCTGATTATTTCATTTTTGATTTAGTTTGGATTAGTTTTGAATATATGGAAGGGGGTATTATCAATTTCATAACAGTCTTTGTGGTGAATGCGTTACCAAAATGTCATGAAAATTAGCAATATGGAAGTTAAATTATGAATTCAACAGATATATTTTCAGAAAACTAATGTCCAACAAGAGCATCATTACATCCATAAATATTAATTGTAAAATTTCCTATGAATGTTTAATAAAACGTCGAGTTGACTTCCGCTCGCTAGTATGTAAAACTAACATATGAATGTTGAGTATATGATTCAAATTAAATCTAAGACTGTTGCACATTCTGCTCCAGATTTGTTATCGAATGCAGTGACTTTAAGTTCAGTGTTGCCAAAAATGAAATTTACACGAAACTTGCGTATCTCTTCTGATGGGTTTTGTATGTCAACTGTTAAGCTTCCTAATTTTGTACAATCTTCTACATCTGTATATTGTGGACACTCTATTGTTGACTGAAATATAGGAAGGAATAATTTTCTTTGAAATGGTTCTCCAGTTTCGAGTATGTTAGTGATTTTAGCTCCCAGCTCAACAACAGATCCTGCTTTTATGTAAATGTAAAAGATATTGTCACACCTTTTCTTTCCACTTCTTACAAAACACCGACCTGGTTCATGGATGTCTGGATTAAAATACTTCTCGGTTTCAACACCGTAAGTATATCTTGCTATTCTGACCACTATGTAGTCGGGTTTATGTCCGAATAAAACTGCTCCTTTTAAAACCGCTAACTCTGCGTCTTCTGGAACTATCACTCGGTAGCTTGGAAAGAACGATTTTATGTTGTCTTGAATTATTTTGCAGTCAGAAAATCCACCAACTAGGACGATTATTTTCAAAGTTGATCCTTTCATCTCCTTTAAAACGTCAGAAATTAGCTCAATAATTCTTTGTGATGCCTGGTTGAATATATCTATTATCAAATTAGTATCAATTCTCATTTTGTCATACCGAATTGTCATCTTATCGAGGAAAGGTGAAGACTGGATAACTGCTTCAAAATCTTCATCGAGATGCTTCTTACACATATCATCAAGGAGAGCCCGTGGAATGGACATCGTGACTTTGTCCTCTTTATCCGTATAAACGGTTCGTTTTAGAGCTTCAAATTCTCGGAATATATCGAGATAAGCTGACGGGTCTTCTTTTTCCATTGCATTCATCAGTGGTGCTCCTACAAGTTTAACAAATATCTGAAAGAATGCACTATCGACTGATGTTCCACCACAATCCCCGCCAGATGCACGACACAGTTCCTTCAACCTGTCATTACATAATTTTTCGTGGACGGTAATGTCAGTAGTGCCTCCTGAAAATAAAGCTCCGCTTAAGCATGATGTAAATACTAGACTTGTATTAGTATGGGGTGCTAAATCTTGTATCGTGGCGGTCAGCTTTGTTTGTGGAGGACACCAGAGTGCCCGGAGAATACCAATGACCTGCCCTAGTCACTGACAAAGTTTTACTTTCATGTATTGCTATTTCTTTTTCCTCATAATTTTTATTTTCATTCTATTCATGGTATTGAATAATTAACAATCATTTTAATTGATTTAAAGGAAATACAATTGCATTTGATTTTTCAATGACATCTATCAAAATTGCAAAAGTAATATGGTCATCTTCGTGTATTTGGCCACCTTTTAGAGGACGTCATGTTGTCAAATCTTTCATTAGTATGTTAAGTAGTTGTTGTCTATCCGTATTGTGATTTTTATTGTTTCCTCCATTTACATTTGACCAAAGATGTACAAAATCTTCCCTTTATTCAATATTTTGGTTATTAGCTGTATCTTATACAAAATCTTCTTTTTATTCAATATTTTGGTTATTAGCTGGACCATATATACTTTCAGTAGCCGCACAGGCTTTTGTTGACAACTTTTTCATAATGTTGGCTAAACTCAGGCCTATCACGGAGTAAGTAATTATTGTATTTTATATTGTTGTCATTTGTAAAGCTAACATGTTAAAATTAAAGGCCTACTGCCTTTTATTTTGTCAATACACACAAAACAAAATTTGAAGCGAGTGTCCAACCTGAACATGTGCTCGAAGTCTATGCACGATATCTTCCATTCGAGTTATTTTATCAGCTATATTTTAAATAATGCATTGTTTATTTATGTTTTTCATATATATTTAATTATATATTATTGTGGTAAACATACACGTGCGAATTTTCAGTTATAACAAATTTCAGCTATAATAATATGGTACAAAACAGATATCGAGAAAACATCTATGGAACACAATTAGCGTCATTTGTGTAATACAATTTTTGTGAAAAGTTGTTTGAAGTTTTTGATATAATTACATCTCACACTTGTTGTTATTTTATTGAAACAATTATTCTTGCTGGTTTTATATGCAATACAATTTAAATCATTAGTATTTATCACATATTTATGACTTTTCTGTATTAAATGAAAATCTGTTTTATTATGAAATTTGATCTGCTTCATTTTGGATATTGCATTGTTACCAAATTCTTATAAAGCTTTATTTGTTCTTTCAGTTTTTTACCGCATCATATCATATTATGCCACATGTACTACATTCGCCAAGAATAAAATTAAATTCTTCGAATTACCATTGTGTCTGGTTATGCTTACTGTAAGGCAGGACAATAGGAAATATTAATATGGCACTGGCAATATAATCTTTATTAGATACAATGTCAATGGAATATATATATATA
>MJUT01059679.1:187491-215699 GCA_002080005.1 Gigantidas platifrons
TATTGTGTTCCTTCCTCAGACATTGAAAACCCCCTTTCAGCACCTTTTAGTTTTTTTGTTGGAAGATATTGGCAATGTATGGATGCTGCTTCTGGCTCCAGTGCAATCAACAACTGGTTGTCTTTTATTCCAGCCTAAATTTATAAAAGTCCAACATTCAGTATTGTATTTACTTGCTTCTCTTTCGCATGGTATGTAGGTTGGAATTTCTCATTTGTTTTCTTTGCTTCTAAGTCAGGGCCATTGCGGTTTTCACAGTTTTCCGGTTGTTGACTGATTTTGTCTGTTTGTTGATGTATGAGTTTTGCCTTTCCCTTTGGAAGATTGCTCGGTGTTCGGTAATTTTATTATTACCCTTATTTCCTCATTTGTTTTCCTTGCTTCTAAAGAGCATTTTTACTATTTTACTAATTGAAGAAATACAAAGTAGTTTTATTATTAAACCAGAAGAAGAGGGTATAAAATGTATTGATTTATTTGGTTTTCAAAATATACAATATATTTTCTTCGTTCTTGTATCCAATCCAAAGTTGCCTGTGTCTTTGGATGGTCTATTCTTGATTGCCCTCTTCGATTTTCTCTAACGTTTATAAAAACAATAACACGATATGCATTTTTCCTGTTATATTTTGCTTGCCTAAAACACTGATCATTTAGTAACTCATAACAAATTTCATCAGACAACCCAGTCTTCCCTCAAGATAGCGACCTTTACTAAAACCGATATTTCTTCAAATCTTGAATAGTTCAAACTACTAATATTAAAACAGAATATGTTACCCTTTATACTATGACTACTTATATCAGGTTTTTGTCTTGTGAATATTGCACTTTTACCATAATTAAAATTATTATTGTGTCTAATATATTTCACCCGAGAAGCTACTGGCGAATATAATATATAATATACATTCCTGTTCTTGTTAATTTTGTATATATTGTATTTACCAAGTTAGCACTTTTTCGCATGAACTGTTTTGCTGCGTCTGACCATATTGCAGGTACTGCTAAAACCCATCGGATGTCCTCTGGCTCTACGTCGAATCCTCTTTCAGTAAAGGTAAGAAACAGATGATTCATGAGGGCTCTAATTGAGGTACCAAATACCTTCATGGCAGAAACAGGTTTACCAGCGACATCCTCAATGATCATTTCGCCTTTGAGTTGCTAGGAGAAAAATGGATACAGACAAAGAAAGAACGACACACAAATCTAATCGGAAAATCTTAAAAACAAACAAAATTCATATATACATGCTCACTCATTCTCTATGATTGATACAGACACTTCAATAAAAACAAAAAGTGGTGGGCGTAAGCTAGTTTTTATGGCCTTAGTCAAATGATACTGTAATCCACGTGTTATCCTCATGTGAGTACAATGTCGGTCCTCACACAGAACTAGTTGAGCAGCGATGATATATAGAACGTTGAGTCTTCATCTTAATCTTTTTGTTCGTAACTTAAATACGGTATTAAGTATAAGAAAAGTTTGAAGATATCAAAGTGGTAATAAACAGTCGTACATCGAAGGACAGACAAATATCAAAGTGGTAATAAAAAGTCGTACATCGAAGGACAGACAAAAGAACGGCTAAAATAAACATGAAAAAGGACAAACAGTAATCTACAAAGTACTACACAGAAATCAAAAAATTTGAGCAAAAGAACCCCATTAATATCGAGGGTGAACTCATGTGTTCCGGATGAGTACCCAGGTCGTGCTCCACATGTGGCACCCATGCTATGACATTAAACCAGTGATAAATCATGAATGATTAAAGGATTTGGATTGTGATTACGACAAACGGAACATAGCCTCGGTCATTCGTGCCATAAAAATTATGTAAGAGTGGACCAGGTCGTGGTGGCAACCGTTAAACATTCTAAGTGATGACTCTTCATTCTAGTTATATGAAAGAGGACCGATGGCCTTAACCATCATTTAAATGATAGATAGTACATAAAGCCATCGGAAGACAAAATCGCTAAACAATGATCAACTTTGAACCAAAAACATCTTTTCTCAACATTTGCGCTAAACGTACAGTGCATATCAAATGAATAAAGGTTGGGGGTTAGGGTAAGAATATTTAACGCCACTTTCAACAATATTTCAGCTATATCTTGGTGGTCAGTTTTATTGGTGGAGGAAGCTGGTGTACCTTCGGAGAAAACCGCATATCTGCGCAAGTCACTGACAAACTTATTACATAAAGTTGTACCTAGTACACCTCGCCATGAACGGGATCCGAACTCACAAGGTTAGTGCTGATAGTCACTGATTGCATAAGTAGTTGTAAATCCAACCATCATACGATCAAGACCACGATATACATGTACATATACCAAATAAGCAAAACAAATGCTGTTTCCTAATCTTGAAAAAATTCGATTCGAACTCACAACGATTTTGGTTGTACTGATTGCAGATGTTATTAACCCTTCTGCAGCACCTGCGTTCACACCCGGTGCATAGTGTTGCGCTATCTTTAGTTTTCTGAGTAATATATTGTAGATCGTTATTTGTCCTTTTGTCCTTTTTTATTTGGCCATTGTATTTTCCGTCCTTTGCTTTACGTCTTCTGTTTACCCCTTTGGTATCTTCAAACTTTGGACATACTGATTTTGATTGAATTTTCTTTATTTTTTCATGTCTATAGCGGGATCTTTGTTCGATCAGTGGATGTTACTCCTCACTCTACACAAGGTAACAGGACTGGCATACGCTTAAACCAAAGGTGTATGTGTAAATTCGTTGTATCGTTTATTGTTTTCTATTGAGATTGCTAGGTCATTGGAGTTCTTTTTCTTGTACTCAGTAATGTGTTTGTTCATACCGTTATTCATTTTTTTTATTATGCAATATACAATATGTATTTTTCTGTTTATCTAATTGTACAGAGATATTTCATTTCAATTTGATTAAGATCACATCTCTAACTTGTCACCTTACTGATATATCACCGCGTGTGAGATCCGATGAAACTCCCATTACCGCTCAAAGGCGGGTGATCCTATGCTACCGTCCAATGCAAATTGCGATAAAGAAATTACCAAAACGATAAAAAATTAATTAAGCTGTTGTTGTTTACTACGAGCAATCCAATTGGTCGGAAAGCCCATATTTATTATAGCATTAAATATTCATAGCATAATGCCGCTGGTATATGACTCGTCGTAATATGCTTTTATACATCCCCCACGCCGCGACTAGCAGATGTGATTTTATTCAGATTAAATAAAATTATTTACCTTGTTTTTGTACAATTGCATCTTGAAACGTTGGAAGAAGAGATACTTATTTTTTTTGCGGTCAATAACGATGTCAGAGTACTTGTTTTCTGCTTCATAGCCAAATGATACTAATTCCTCATTGTCATCAAGAAGCAAACATGTAGGCGTCTTTAGAGATAAATGATTCTGATTTCCGGCATTCCATGCTTGATTTGCGGCTATTTTTAGTGGGTCCTTTTTGAAATCAGCTCTAGACGAAAAGGCATACCCAGAATATGCTGTCCCAAAGTCTATCGCGGCTACGAACAAATAATCATCTGTCAATGACGACATAGCAGATTTAATAGCACATTGGACGATAAATCTACAATAATAAAGAAACAATGAAGAAATGATTTAACAGCATAGCATAATGAACGATATATCTACAATAATAATAATAATAAAGAAAAAGAATAAGTATAGCATCTGCCTTCTTCAAATACAAGTGTAAAAGGAGGCAAACTCCAAGCCTGATTAGGGGGTAGATAATCAGATGCACTAAAATGAATTTTAGAAATATGGATTTTGTTGTCATGGTTTAATTTCCTTATATATTTTAGGCCCATTGAACTTGAAGAAATGATTTAACAGAAAAGAATAGTGAACGATATATCTATAATAATAATAATAATAAAAAGAATAAATATAACATCTGCCTTCTTCAAATACAGGTGTAAAATTTGAGGAAGGATGCTATATACAAGCCTTGCAGACCCAGCAATATAATACTGTTTGAAATAGTCAACCAGCAGAGATACCCACCCAGTGATAAAACGTAAATATCGATTTTAATACGGAAGCCTCGTTTTTGGAATAAAGTTCATCAGATAAGTTCACAGTCAAAATATTGGAAAGCCAAAAAAGTATCATTTTCTTTAAAAATTGTATTGGCCTAAAATATATAAGGAAATTACACCATGACAGCAAAATCCATATTTCATATTAGTGCATCTGGGTCTGCCAAATGCTCCACGAAACCTTTCCAAATTAGTAACATGTATTCTACTGGCGGTCAAAATCGGGCTTCACAGTTACTGTGACACTAGCTACTCGTGGGGTAGTGTGAATCAGATGTGGTTCTGAAGAACTCTAAAGATCTGTTAGAGTACATACAACCTAGGTCCCTCTCCTCCTGCAATAGCATTAAAATATTTGATTATTCCGCCCTCTACACAACTATTCCTCACTCTAAGCTGAAGGACAGATTAAGAGAATTGGTCCAATTGGTAAACGTGTTTTTCAACACAGAGTCGAGCATACCATGGGTATAAAATTTGCTCCTCTTCTCTCCGACTTGTTCCTTTATTTGTATGAGGCAGACATCATATAGTGGATTCTCAAGAAAAACGAAAAGAAGCTAGCCCAATCCTTTAATTTCACGTTCCGCTATATGGATGATGTCCTTTTACTAAATAATTTCGTTTATCTCATCTATCCCATTGAGCTTGAAAAAAAGAATACCACAGATACAGATTGTATGCTTCATGCCTTGACATACACCTCGAAGTTGAAAGTGAGGGGCGATTAAGAACAACACTTTACAACAAAAGAGATTACTTAAACTTTCCCACTTTCCATTTATATGTAACATTCCAGCAGCACTTGCATATGGAGTAGACATCTCTCAGTTGATACGATATTCAAGAGCTTGTGGTTCCTATCAAGATTTCCTTGATTCGGTTGGTTGCTGCTAACAAGGAAGCTACTGAATCCTCTTGGTTAAGTTGAAATCATCACTTCGAAAGTTTTACGATCACCACCATGATCGCTATGGAATATCTGTGTCTTAAATGACCACGGATATGTTCCACTTGGCGTAAATACTTCCCGGTCCTTTCCTCGTTCATAACTTGTCATCGGGTTTGTAATTAGATTAACACGACGGGTATCACTAGTGGAGCAGGAACTCCTAACCCCTCCGGAGAACATGAGTATCCCCGGCTTTTAGTGAGGTTCTTTTTATATTTGAGGCCTGGGCACAACAACGTGGACACTATTTACATTCTAGAACAACTTTTATATATAGAAAAGAACTAATTAACATAAGATTTTCATACGCACGGTGTGACTAATTATAGCATTGGTAACGGTAAGATAATCCGGAGTAGTACAATACATAACATTTTCTCCCTCCTAAGTTTTGAATAATTAATTGGAAAATTAAACAATTAAACACGAAACAATTATCAAAATCAAAACTTTGAAGTCTCTTCATAATAGAAATAATTTTGAAAAATATGAAATAATTAAATATCAAAGTTAAAGTCAATATTTAAGATTGTCGGTGAAAAGTTGCTAACTACGAATCTATCTACAGATATACGGATACACTAAACTAGTAATCAAATACACAACGAAACCCCGAGGTTTCAACTGAAGCACGGGGATTATTATGCCCCTTACACAGTGCTTTCAGTTTGACACATAATCTTCCATTTTCCTATGTGGCTTACGAACTCGTTGCGGATAACGTCTTTCTGATTTATTGTTCTGAGTTGATGACGAAGTTGCGACAACACTTTTCGGTTTATTTATTGGCTGTTCTGTAACTGGATATTCAACGGTAACATTTGGGTCAATAATATTGTCATCAGATGTTTTTGTGTCGGTAAGTTTAGAGTCCAGAATTTGATCTGCGTGTCTTCTCCATTCCCTACCTGCTTCTGTGTCGAAACGGTACGACATAGGTCCAGTTTTTTTGCTTTATAGTTCCTGATGTCCACTTGTTGTTTCCTCTGTAATCTCTAACAACTACGGATTGTCCACATTCAAAATTACGGTTATGAAAGTTCCTACGATTGCACATTTCTTCCTGTTTAGCAATGACCTGGTTCTTGATGTTCGGTTTGATATTGTGTAATCTTGTTTTGAGTTCTCTTCCCATGAATAACATTGATGGTGTTTCATTCGTTGTCTGGTGCGGAGTACTTCTGTAAGCTAGCAGAAATACTAGCACGCATTGCTTGTTTAAATGATTGAACAAACCGTTCAGCTAGTCAATGTGCTTTATTCCATTTAAATCCATAAATTGTTGAAATTCAGATGACGTGAACTGAGGACCATTATCAGTTACAACACGTGATGGTATTCAATTTCTTGCAAAGTTCGTTCGCAAGACTTCGATGGTATGTGTAGACGTTGTTTTTGACATTTGAATAACTTCCGGCCATTTTGACATAGCATTCACTACTATTATGAACATTGATCCGAGGAAAGGTCCAGCGAATTCAACATGAATCCTCTCCCACGGTTGAGAAGGCCAGTCCCATGGAATAAGTGGAGCTCCTGGTGGCATATTGCGATTTTGTTGACAACGTTCACACTTTTTTGCTAAAGACTCAAGATCTTTATCAATACCGGGCCACCATACTAGACTACGTGCGAATGATTTCATCTTTACTACTCCCAAATGTCCTTCATGAATTTGATCGAGAACTTGAGAGCACAGTTTAGTAGGTATGACTACTCGTATTCCCCACATCAAGCATCCTTGAGAAACTGTTAGTTCGTCACGTCTAGCATAGTAAGGAGCTAGTTCACCATTCTTATACGCTTGTGGCCATCCCTTCAGTACGAAATCATGTACAAGTGCTAAAGTCTTGTCTTTTCTTGTCACGATTTGTATCTCCTTATTCGATACCGGCAAATTGTCAATTTGCTCAACGTGAAACACATTGATTGGCTCTTCATTGTCGACTTCCTTTTTAGAGTTTTGTAAAGGTAGCCTAGATAAAACATCGGCATTGGCATGTTTTGCTGTTTTGCGGAATACTATCTCGTAATCATATCCGGGGAGAAATGTGGCATATCTTTGAATTCTTGCAGATGCTGTTGACAAAATTCCCTTTTCAGGCTTGAAGATGTGCACAAGAGGTTGATGGTCAGTCTCTAGAATAAATGTTTGTCCATAGAGATATGTATGAAATTTCTTTATTCCCCATATTAGTCCAAGAGCTTCCTTATCAAATTGTGCGTAGTTTTTTTCTGCTGGATTGAGTGTCCGACTAGCAAAGGCTATTGGTTTTTCCTGTCCCTCTACAATGTGGGAAATTACAGCCCCAATTCCATAGGCTGATGCGTCACATTCCAGCTTTATCGGTTTCTCTGGATCGTAATGAGTCAGTACTTGTTCGGATGTTACAAGTTCTTTCACTTTTCGAAATGCATCTTCACAACTTTGTTCCCATTTCCATTGTTGACCTTTGTGTAGCAAGCGATGTAATGGATTGAGCACTGTTGCAAGATCTGGAAAAAATTTACCATAATAATTCACTAGTCCAAGACACGATTTGAGCTGTGTAACGTTCTCTAGTTTTGGAGCATTAGTAATTGCTTGGATTTTATCTGATGTTCTATGAAGTCCATCTCTGTCAATAATGTGTCCACAAAATGTAACACTGTCTTTGAAAAATTGGCATTTATCCAAATTCAATCGTAATCCGTATTCTTCAAGTCTGGCCAATACTTTATCTAAGTTCTGGAGATGTTCTTGATCATCTTTGCCTGTGATGATCATATCATCTAGCATGACCTGTACGCCAAGGATACCCTGCAACACCTCTTCTATTGTACGTTGCCAAATTGCCGGTGCTGAAGCAATATCAAACGGCATCCTATTGTATCTATAGAGTCCTTTATGAGTGTTTATTGTCACTAATGCCTTTGAATTCTCATGTACAAGTAATTGTAGATAAGCTTGTGTCAAATCTAATTTCGTGAATTGTTGTCCTCCTGCCAATTTGCAAAAACATCCTCGATTTTAGGCAATGGATATTGATCTGCTTTCAGTACCGGGTTTACGGTTACTTTAAAATCACCGCATATTCTCATATCTTCATTTTTCTTAAGAACTGGGACGATGGGTGTAGCCCATTCACTATGGTTCACTTTTGTTAAAGTTCCTTCTTTCTCCAATCTGGCCAGTTCTTTCTCAACTTTGTTTCGAAGCGAGTATGCTACTGTTCTTGCCTTGATATATTTTGGTTGGCCGTTTTCTTGTAAATTGAATTTTTATGTCACTCCTTTAACTTCGCCTAATTTCTCATCGAAAACGGCAGTGTGCTTACTTAGTATAGCATCCAGCTGAGGGCTGGATTTCGGGGTTTCTTTCTTTTGTGCTGTTAATGATTTAATACTTTTCCAATCAAGTGGAATTTCTTTTAGCCAATCTCTACCAAATAACGCATGACCACCCATTTCTACAACATAGAGTGGTAAATTATCGTAGGATTTCTCACCATACTGTACATTTATATTAGCAACACTATTGGTTTCAAATCTTCTCCTGTATATGTTTTCAATAACAATTTTGTCTTTGTCAATCTTTTACGGTTTGGAAACTTTGCTATTACAGGAACAGCGGAACCCGTATCCAATTCCATATTAAAAGTTACACCATCCATTTTAGGTGCTACAAAGATTGCTTTGTTTCTGTTGTCAACACTGTTTACTTGTAGTATACTTATAATGACCTCACCATCTGAATCAGTTTCTGGATTTTCACCTGTCCATTGCAAAGATCTAGTCTTTTTCTTAAAATGTGGCTTACTGCTTGCTCTGCATGCTTTGACAATATGGCCTTTCTTGTTGCATCCATGACATACTGCTTCCTTAAATTTGCAGTTTTGAGGATTATGTCCCTTGCCATTGCAACAATAGCACTGTTTATTGTTACTTGAACTGAATTGTACTGTTTGTTTGCCTTTTTCCTTTTTAATTTTGTTGACTTTCCCTGCTTGTGCACTACCTTGGAGCTCTGATGCGTCCTTTGCAGCCGTTTCCATTGCTACACTTATTTCTACAGTTTTAGTGAGAGTTAATTCTGATTAACTTCACAAACGTTTCTGTATGTGTACACTTCGTAGCCCACAGATAATTTTGTCTCTTAATGCATCGCTTAAAAATGCGTTAAACTCACAATACTTGGAAAGTTTTCTTAGTTGTGCCACGTACTCGTTGACACTCTCACCCTCTTTTTGGTCACGTTTATAAAAACGATATATCTCTGCAATAATAAGGGGCTTGGGCGACAAATGTTTATTCAATAGTTGTGTCAGCTGATTGTATGTTTTTGTTGATGGTTTATCGGGAAATGTGAGGTCTCTGAGTAAGGAATATGTTTTTCCCCCGATCAAGGTGAGGAGTGATGAAACTTTCTTGGTGTTATCGATCTCGTTGACTTCAAAATATTGATCTAGACGTTCTACGTAGTTTCCCCATGATTCTATTGTTTCATCGAATGGATCAATTCTACCAATAAGACTACATGATGCCATGATTAAATGTCAAATGCAAACAAATACTGACGAATGGCTCGACAAAGGGGCAGGCGATTCAGACGAAATATCGGCGATCATGCATTTTGACTTGTTATGACATTGATCATGCAACTTCCCTGTCTTATTTATAACATTTATGTGGTTCGTTTTTCTTTGCCTCGACGCCAAAATATTATATTTGAGGCCTGGGCACAACAACGTGGACACTATTTACATTCTAGAACTACTTTTATCTGTAGACAAAGAACTAATTCACATAAGATTTTAATACGCGCGGCGTGACTAATTATAGCATTGGTAACGGTAAGATAATCCGGAGTAGTACAATACATAACAGTTCTAGTTACTCGATCTTTAGTTTTATGTGTATGTTTTGTAGATCGTTGTTTGTCCTTTTGTACTTTTTCTCTTGGCCATTGTGTTGTCTGTTCTTCTTCGATATATGGATTCTGATTACCACATTAGTATCTTCAAACTCTTCTTGAAAGGTTTCAGATTCACGTTTGATCATTGTTTTTTATTTATTGTATCAAGCAAGTTTTCAATACAAATATTAAAAATACATTATAATTTTGTACATTGAACTTGAATGGATAAAACAAAGATTGGTATCTATAACGTATTTCTCTTCGTAGACTTTATCAAAATGTTCAATAAATTACCTTAGCTTTGTACAGACTTGACCACTTATTATACGGTAAGTGTGGGCGTTGAAACACAAATGTGGGGTATATTGATATAAGATTTTACATCTTGACACAAAATAAAAATGGACATAGAATAATGTATTTTCAAAGCCATTTGGATGGGACAAGATCGTGAATTAAACTATTACAAATAATATATTTCTCAAGATAACCTATTTAATAATATGGAGATAAAAACACATTTTTACAACAGTCGAGTGTTTCTACATAAAGTATACGAAGAATATGTACAAATCATCACATTTTTGCAGAAGTTATTTAAAATAGTTTATTTTATTATTTTTTTATCTTCCCCGTGCATTCTTTGTTAAAATTTTCATATCGTATAATTATGGAAATACGTCATCAATATCACGTGATGACCATTAAAGTTGGATATTCTGTATATGCGTACTACGTAAACACTTTCTATGACTAGAATAGGGAACTGTTTAATAGAATTTAAGATAACCTTATGTAAGACATGTTTTGATGCATATTAAGACATTCATATTTCATCCATTTAATTTTTTTATATATTCCATCAAACGAATTTTCAATACAGAAAGTAAAAATACATTTTCGATAACATTTACATTATAATTTTGTACATTGAAATTGAAAGATTCTGATTGCTCCTTTGATATCTTCAAACGTATTTTTCTTCATATAATCTATCAAAATGTTCAATAATTTACCTTTGTTTTGTACAGACGTTTAATACTTTGACCAGGATGTTTATAACACTGTTGATATGGGAATTATTAGATTACAAAGAAAGACAAAATATATATGTCCTGATAAGGGTACATTTAAATTTAATAATAGGCGACATACGACATCATTGTTTTAATATTAGTCGGTAGCATAACCTACTGTTATAACCAACACTCGGGAACCAGTTGTGTAGGATTCCGAAACTGACGTACCTGTATATCTATATATATTTACCAGTTAACAGATAGTCATCAACGATTGTGGAAGTCCCTACGACTACGTCCTGACTTTCTACATTAGTTAACTCAAGCCTGAGTTTTGATATAACTTTCAGGTATATCCTTTATAAAAGTTATATTTTTTTACAGTGGTGTCAAAAGTCGGCACGATCCCACTGTTTTTTTTTCTCAGAATTTGACACTTATTTTTTTCTACGTTTGTTGGCGCAATATTCAAATACATTTTTCTTTGTCATCGCGGTGATAAAATTCATTATTGCGATTCTGTGTTAATGGCGCGCTAAATCAACATGTTCAATAATTTACCTTAGCTTTGCATAGCTGCAGAACCACAGCTCTTTAGGTCCTTGTTTTTGTTGTTGTTTTGTTTTATATTTGCGGACCGTCTATGGTCTGCACATATCAGTAAATCAGCGCAAGGACCATAAGAGCTACGATCCCGCAGATAAGCTTTGTACAGACTTGACTACTTATTAGACGGTAAGTGTGGGCGTTGAAACATAAATGTATGCCAATTATTTTACCCCGAGCGTTAGCGAGGGGTAAAATATAGGCATAAAGTGCCAACCCGTGGTAAAAAATAATATAAATTCGGGCTACCATAAATTATTTCGATTCTAATATGTAAAAATTGGTAAAATATCGTTATAAATTGTCGATGACGTAATAAATTACAATGGGTGTAGGTATATATTATTTTTACCACGGGTTTGGACTCAAAGCGTTTGAAGTACGTCATATTAGAATTTGAAATTTTATAACTGCCGGTACGACGCCATCTTGACACAAAATAAAAAATGAACTCAGGATAATGTATTTTCAATGCAATTTGACGGGACAAGATCGTAAATTAAACTATTACAAATAATATATTTCTCAAGATACAAAAAGAAATGTAAACTATTCATTAATATAAAGATAGCCCACATTTTTACAACAGCCGAATGTGTCTACACAAGCAATGACTTAAGTCGAGGGCTTCTCCAAATTTATCGCAAATAACATAAAACTATACGGAATTTATCAAGTAAACAAAGCCATATTTTGCAATTATATTTGCCGGTGTCATATGTTATATTGACCACGGGTTCGATTTTTCTTCATTGTATTTTGAACACCTCATGGAAAATTGACCACCTCATTTCTAAAGAGGGGTTCATAATACCATAAAAGAGTGTTCGATATACTATGGGTAAGGGGGTCACAATACCATGGATAGGTGCTTTGAAATACCATGGGTAGGGGTCGACATATCATGTGTAGGGGTTCGATATACCATGGGTACGAGGCCAACATACCATTGGTATGGAGGTCAAAATAACATTAATAGGGTGGTAAAAGTACCATTGATAGGGGGTTCAATATGCCATGGGTATGGGGTCAAAATATCATGGGTAGGAAGGTCAAACTACCATGGGTCGGGGGTTCAATATATACCATGGTTAGGGGGTTCGTTATACCATGGATATATAGTTCAATATACCATGGGTAGGGGGGTCAAAATACCATAGATAGGGGGTTTGATATACCATGGGTAGGGGTGGTCAAAATACCATGGGTAGGGGGTTCAATATACCACGGGTAAGTTGGTCAAAATACCATAGATAGGGAGTTCGACATACCATGGGTAGGGGTCAAAATACCATGAGTATGGGATGAAAATACCATGGGTAGGGGAGTTAAAATACTATGGATAGGGGGTTTGATATAAAATGGGTAGGGGGCTCAATATATACCATGAGTAGGGGGTTGAATATAACATGGATAGGGGGCTCGATATACCATGTGTATGGGGGACAAAATACCATGGGTTCAATTTTAAGATTTTATTTTACGTTCGATTTTAATGGATTTTTTCTTTTGATTCATTATGACATTTCCTGCCAGCATTTGTCAACAAGAGTTGACCTAATTCTCATTGTTTCTGAGATAAAAGTGGACAAAGGGGGCCAAGAGGCATCAACACCCAAAATGATAACTTTCTAAATTTAAGTCTGATTTGTGTGATGTTAATTTCATTGAATTCTTTTGAAAAATTCCTATTCGGAGTATGGCGACAGATTTGTTGCAGTTTTTACAGTTGCGGTGATATGAAAGGACCAACAGTCCAATTTTACAGTTGCGGTGATATGAAAGGACTAACACTCCTGTTTTACTGTTGTGGTGATATGACAGGACCAACAGTCCTATTTTACTGTTGCGGTGATATGAAAGAACCAACAGTGCTATTTTACTGTTGCTGTGATATGAAAGGACCAACAGTGCTATTTTACTGTTGCTGTGATATGAAAGGACAAACAGTCCTATTTTACTGTTGCGGTGATATGACAGGACCAACAGTCCTATTTTAATGGATTAAACGTTAATATAAAACCATATGTGAATTCAATAAAATATTTGGTCTGGATATCTAGATTTGATTGAACATTGTCAAAGATCAGGTCAGCGATACAGGCGCAGAAGAGGTTTTAGTTTTAGAATCCAAGTAATCGTAATTTGTCAATAACATTGACCCTTAAATCATGATTACATTTGGAATACCTTTTCACTATTTTGAAATATATTTTTCTTAGCTGATTTATATATATATATATAAATCAGCTAAGAAATATATTTCAAAATAGTGAAAAGGTATTCCAAATATATATATATATATATGGAATATATATATAAATATGGAATATATACATTGTGCAATGTATATTTTATGTAAACAATGTTTTAAATAAAATTTATTAAAAAATACCGAAAAAGGTTTAGAAATAAAGATATATTTGCTATTCGATTGTTAATAATAGTAAAATTAATTTGTTCTACAGTTTTCTAATTTTACTTTCAATCAAAACTATACTGTTGTAAAAAAAATAATGGCTTCATATGACTTGATATACATTTGTAAGCACAAATAATATCTTTTTTTAATTTTCAAGTTTTCAAAATTGCAGTGAAAACAGACTGCAAAACAAAATTCTTTCAAAATCTTACATTGTCTTATCATGAGACAACTTTGAAAATTTCATATATGGTATTTCTTTTCCACAAAATTTGTTGTTTAATATTAAAGAAGGAAGACATTACTAGATTAAATGTATGGAAATCCTTTTTGTATCTATATGATTTAATTACACATATTTTATTTGTCAACAAAGAATGATATTTTTCTCTAATAACAGATTAATCAATTAAAAAGGTGAGAAAGTGGAACTGGTAATTATTGGTGTCATAATAAGAACTTAATTACTTTTTATACATGTGCCACATGTTAACTGAACTAGTTTATTATTCAAAATAGCCGTTTGATAGGATGTTTGAGATTATTTGATACATTTTCAAGATGCGTTAATACATGTAATAATGTTTACTACATGCATAATACTGAATGAATATTAGAAAGAAGCTCTAACTGCTGTCTCAATTTTGCATTGCATTATAACAGTAAATACTGAATTGGAATTCTACCCATGGTATATTGAACCCCCAATCCATGGTATATCGAACCCCTATCCATGGTATGTTGACTCTCCTACCCATGGTATTTTGACCAGCCTACTACTGGCATATCGAAACTTCTTACCCATGGTATATCAAACCCCTTATCCATGGTATATTGTCCCCCTACTCGTGGTATATCGAACATCTTATCATTTGTATTTTGACCCCATACCCATGGTATATCGAACCCTTACCCATGGTATTTCAAAACACCTACCGATAGTATACTGAATCCCCTACCTATGATATTTTGATCCCCTACTCATGGTATATTCAACCCCCTTTCCATGGTATATCGTACACCCTACCCATGGTATTTTGACCACCTCTACCTATGGAATATCGAACCCTTTACCCATGGTATGTTGAACCCCAACCCACGGTATATTGAATCCCCTACCTATGATATTTTGACCCCCTACCCATGGTATATTCAACCCCTATCCATGATAAATCGGACCCCCTACCCATGGTTTTTACCACCTCCTACCCATGGTATATCAAACCCCCTACCCATGGTATTTTGACCACTCCTTCCCATTGTATGTCAAACCCCCTCTCCGTGGTATTTTGAGCCCTACCCATGGTATTTTGACCCCCTACCAATGGTATGTTGACCCCCTACCCATGGTATAACGAACCTCCTATCGATGGTATATCGAAGCCCCGTTAATGGCTTTTCGACCTCCTAACAGTGGTGTTTTGATCCCCCTACCCATGGTATATCGAACCTCCTACGCATGGTATTTTGACCCCTATCCATGACATTTTGACTCCCCTACCCATGGTATTTTGATCCCTTAATCATGGTATATCTTACCCCTACCCACAGTAGTTTGACCCCCTACCCATGGTATATTGCACACTTTACCCATGGTATTTTGACCCCCTTACCCGTGGTATTTCAACCCCATACCCATGATATATCGAACCCCCTACCATGGTATTTTGACGCCCATGGTATTTTGACCCTCTTACCATGGTATATCGAACCCCATACCCATGGTATATCGAGGAACTTATCCATGGTATTTTGACCAATCTACCCATGGTATATCGAACCCCCTATCGATGGTATTTTGACACCCTACCCATGGTATTTTGACTCCTCTACCCATGGTAATTTGACCCCCTACCCATGGTATATCGAGCCCCCTACCCATATTATTTTGATCCCCTAACCATGGTATTTTGATCTCCCTACCCCTGGTATATCGAAACCTCCTACCCATGGTATATCGGACACTACCCATGGTATTTTGACTCCCTGCTCATGGTATTTTGATCCTCTTACCATGGCATATCGAACCCCATTTCTCATGGAATATCGAGCCCCTTATCCATGGTATGTTGACCTCTCTATCCATGGTATATCGAATCCCCGACCCAAGGTACTTTGACCCCTCTATCCATGGTATATCGAACCCCCTATCGATTGTATATAAAAACATCTACTAGTATCTATGGTATATCGAACCCCTTATCCAGGGTATCTTGACCCCCTACCTATGGTATATCGAACCACCTATCCCATGGTATATTGAACCCCCTACCCATAGTATTTTGGTTACATCCTGACTGTCCCACTTTTTGAAATTCATTAGTTTTGATGTCCCACATGTGTAGTTCTGATTGTCCCACATAAGTTTTCCATACAAATGTAATTGTTAAATAAACATACTTAGTCCTGTTTATGTAAAAGATTAAAATTAATTTTAAAGAAAAGAAAACAAAATTTATCATTTAGTAAATGTAGTTTTCATTAAAAAAAAACAATTTATTTTTTATAAATTTATACTTTTTTCCCTTTTTTTATCATATTTAATATATCTTGAAGATAGATAATTCATATAAAAGTATCAAAATAAAGCTATTTTTTTAAATTTCTGTTGATATTGGCGACTTCAATTTATTATATTATTGAGTTGAGGATGCTAGGTGCTTGCTTTATTGTGCTTGAAATGTTTAGTTGTCAAACTGTATTGTTACTTTATATTAGAATGCATTATTAAAGTATATAAAAAAATATATTTTACTGTTTCATTTCTCCCAGTTCCAACAAGGAAATAATTAATCAACACATTAATTAATACACTGTTTATATAACAATTATACAATGATAACAACTTACTGTTAATTTCTAAATTGTCCCACATTTATCATTCCTAACTGTCCTATGCTCTTCTTCCACACTGTCCCACAAGATATTAACCTTTTTATACCTATAATTTTAGAAAGTGGGACAATCAGGATGACACCAGTATTATGACCCTCCTCCCAAAGTTATATTGAACCCCCTATCCATGATAGCCCTTTCCCATGGTATGTTGACCCCCTTACCCATGGAATATCGACCCCTACCCATATTTTCGATAGCAATGATACATTTTGATTTTACTTTAAAACACAATGAAAACGTAGATATCAAATTTAGTGCCTACGACGCATTTCTAGAATAACCTTCTTCAGGTAAACTCAAATAATTTCAAGTTAATATAATTGATCAAAATGTATAATCACCTATATATTTGTAGATTTGAATATTTTCCCCATGATGCTTATTATTACACGGCTCGTTGTTTCTGAATAACAATGATCGTACCTTTTGTTTTGAGACCTGACCTGTTATCAAATGCGACCTGTGACTTCATTGACGAACAATTGATTGAATGACTGATTTTAAACGCTACGTGAACAGTATGTATATCAGCAATCTTTTAATAATGTAATAAATATGTTCTTCATGATTTAAATATGAAGTTTTATTTACACTAGATTCAATGTAGGTCTTATTACAGTTCAATTCAATTCATCCCATTTTCACGTTATTTACGTTTTAAGCACACATTTTCGTCTACTTATATCAAAAGGGGGAGAAATGTGAACACTCCACCCCCACCCTCAGTAAGAAATGTTTTTGATTACATGAAACAAATATCAGATATTTGCTTTACACGAAACATCGGTAATTAGTGCATAGTCAATAACTGTAATATTTCTTCAAATTCGATCCCCCAATAAAATCTAGAAAAGTATGGGGACCTATTTTCTTTTTCTTTTTGCATTTTTGGTTTCAGATTAAGATATTTTTTGTATCAAATGTGACGACAGAATTACAAAAACTAAGCCACATCTTCACCCCATTTTTTCCCTCCGCCCCCACGAAAAAAAAATATCAAAGGGAGTTATTAATCCATACACTATATCTCGGGGCCATGCTTGATTTGCGACTATTTTGTCATCAGTTTTGAAATAATCTATAGACGAAAAGTCATATATCCAGAATATGTTGTCCCAAAGTCTATCGAGGCTACAAACAAATATTCATATGTCAACGACACCATAGCAGATTTAATAGCACATTGGACGATAAATCTACAATAATAAAGAAACAGTGAAGAAATTGTTAAACAGCAAACCATAATGAACGATATATTTACAATAATAATAATAAAAAAAAAATAAATATAGCATCTGCCTTCTTCAAATACAAGTGTAAAATTTGAAGATGGAGGCAAAATTCAAGGGATGGATCATCATATGCATTAAAATTAATTTAAGAAAAAGAAATTTTGCTGTCGTGATTTTAGGCCCATAAAATGTTTAGCTTTCCAATCTGTTTACCTGTAACTTACCGGATGAAGTTTATTCCAGAAACGAGTCGTCCGTATTGAATTCGATATCTACGTTTTATCACTGGGTGGGTATCTCTGCTGGTGGACTATTTCAAACAGCGTTATATTGCTGTGTTTGCCAACTGCTCCCGAAACCTCGGTCCAAATTAGTAGCATGTATTCTATCGGCGGTCAAAACCAGACTTCAGAGGTACTGTGATACTAACTACTCTTGGGGTGGTGTGAATCAGATGTGGATTCTGAAGATCTCTGAAGATCTGTTAGAATACATACAATCTAAGTACCTCTCCTCCTGCAATAGCATTAAAACATTTGACTTTATACCCTATACACACCAATTCCTCACCTAAGCTGAAGGACAGATTAAGGAAGTTGGTCTAGCTGTGTTTCATAAAAAAGAACGGCCAACGTAGATACAAATACCTTGTACTAGGAAGGGACAAATCTTATTTTGCAACAAGCAAAAAAAACCACTCAGAATCTGCCAAAAGGATCTCTGAAACTGATGTCATGCTCGAGTTTTTGATCGACATGTTAATTGTGCTTGACGGACGTGTTTTGCAACAGACAGTCGGCATACCTATGGGTACAAAGAGCGCTCCTCTTCTCTCCGACGTGTTCCTTTATTCGTGTGAGGTAGACATCATATAGGGACTTCTCAAGAAAAACGAAAAGAAGCTAGCCCAATTCTTTAATTTCACGTTCGCTATATGGATAATGTTCTTTCACTTAGTAATTCTAGGTTTGGTGATTTCGTTGATCGCATCTATCCCATTGCGCTTGAAATAAAAGATACCACAGATACATATATGTATGCTTCATACCTTGACCCACACCTCGAAATTGACATTGAGGGGCGGTTAAGAACGAAACTTTACGACAAAATAGATTATCTAAATTTTCCCACTTTCCATTTATATGTAGCAACATTCCAGCAGCACATGTATATGGAGTACATATCTCTCAGTTGATACGATATTCCAAAGCTTGTGGTTCCTATCATGGTTTCCTTGATAGAGGGTTGAACCAAGTGTTCCTCTTGGTTAAGTTGAAGTCATCACTTCGAAAGTTTTATGGTCACAACCATGACTTGGTTGACCGCTATGGAATATCTGTGTCACAAATGACCACGGATATGTTCCACTTGTCGTAAACACTTCCCGGTCCTTTATTCATTCATAACTTATCACCATGTTTGTAACTAGATGAACACGACGGGTGCCACTAGTGGAGCAGGAACTGCCTACCCTTCCGGAGTATCTGAGTTCACCCCCGATTTTTAGTGGGGTTCGTGTTACTCGATCTTTAGTTTTACATGTATGTTTTGTAGATCGTTGTTTATACTTTAGTCCTTTTTCTTTTGGCCATTTTCTTGTCTGTTCTTCTTCGATTTAAGGATTCTGATTACCCCTTTGGTATCTTCACACTCTTCTTGAAACAGGTTTGATAATTTTTTTTAAATTTATTCTATCCAAAAAAATTCAAAACAGAAAGTAAAAATACATTTTCGATAGCAATTTTGTACATTGAAATTGAATGGATAAAACAAAGATTCTGATTGTTCCCTTGGTATCTTCAAACTTATTTATCTTCATAGAATTTATCAAAAAGTTCAATAATTTACCTTAGCTTTGAACAGACTTGACTACTTAAGTGTGGGCGTTGAGACACAAATGTAGGGTATATTTTGAGATTGTTTAGCTGCCGGTAAGACGCCATCTTGATACACAATAAAATATTAACTCAGAATAATGTATTTTCAATGTCATTTGGACTGAACAACATCGTAAATTAAACTATTTCAAATAATATATTTCGCAAGATACAAAAGAAATGTAAACTATTCAACAATATAAAGATAGTCCCGCATTTCTACAACTGCCGACTGTTTCTACACAAGCAATGACTTAAGTCGAGGAATTTCACAAAAAATATCGCAAATAACATAAAACTATACGAATTTATCGAGTAAACAAAGACATATTTTGCAACTAAATTGGCTGGTGTCATATGGTATTTTGACCTCCATGGTATATTGACCCTGGGATCAATTTTCACATGGTATATTGACCCCGGGGTAGATTTTTCGTTATTGTATTTTGACCCCCCTAATAGTTAATTGACCACCCTCATTTCTACCAAAAAAAGGGGTTCATAATACCATAAGAGAGGGTACAATATGCCATTGGTAGGGTCAAAATACCGTGGGTAGTGGGTTCGATATATCATGGGTAGGGGTGCCATATACCATTCACAAGGGGCTCAATATACCATGGATAAGGTGGTCAAAATACCATGGGTAGGAGGTCAAAATACCATGGGTAGGGGGTTCGATATACCATGGGTAGGCGATTCAATATACCATTGGTATGGGGGTCAAAATACCGTGCATAGTGGTTCGATATACCATGGATAGGGGATCAACTGCCATGGATAGGGGATACGATATACCATGGGTAAGGGGGTCAAAATACCATGGGTAGGGAATCAAAATAACATGGATAGGGGGTTTGATATACCATCGGGAGGGGGTTTGAAATATCATGGGTAGGGAGTTCAATATATACCATGGGTAGGGGCACGATATATCACGGATAGCGGGTTCAATATTCCATCGGGAGGCGGTCAAAATACCATGGGTAGGAGGGTCCAAATACCATGGATAGGGGGTTTGATATACCATTTGTAGGGAGGTCAAAGTACCATGCATAGAGGATTCGATATGCCATTGGTAGGGAGGTCAAAATATCATGGATAGAGGTTTCGATATACCATAGGTAGGGGGTAAAAATACAATGGGTAGGGGGTTAAAATTCCGTGGGTAGGCGGTAAAAATATCATGGGAAGGGGTTCGATATACCATGAGGAGTGGGATCAAAATACCATGTGTAGTGGTGTAAAAATACCATTGATAGTTGGTTCGATATTCCATGGGTAGGGGGTTTGATATACCATGGATAGCGGGTTCAATATACCATCGGTATGGTGGTCAAAGTACCATGGATAGGGAGTTCGATATACCAGGGTAGCGGGGTCAAAATACCATGTGTAGTGGTGTCAAAATACCATGGATAGTGGGTTCGATTTACCATGGGTAGGGGGTTCGATATGCCATGGAATGAGGGTTCAACATACCAACGGTAGGGGGTCAAAATACCATGGGAATGAGGTCAAAATAACATGGATAGGGGGTTTGATATACCATCGGTAGGGGGTTTGATGTATCATGGGTAGGGAGTTCAATATATACCATGGGTAGGGGCACGATGTATCATGGATAGCGGGTTCAATATTCCATCGGGAGGCGGGTCAAAATACCATGGATAGGGATTTGATATACCATGTGTAGGGGGTTTGATGTATCATGGGTAGGGAGTTCAATATATACCATGGGTAGGGGCACGATGTATCATGGATAGCGGGTTCAATATTCCATCGGGAGGCGGTCAAAATACCATGGGTAGGGGGGTCAAAATACCATGGAAAGGGATTTGATATACCATGTGTAGGGGGTCAAGGTACCATGGATAGAGGATTCGATATGCCATGGGTAGGGAGGTCAAAATATCATGGATAGGGGTTTTGATATACCATAGGTGGGGAATCAAAATATCATAGGTAGGGGTTTAAAATACCATGGGTAGGCGGTAAAAATACCATGTGTAGGGGTTCGATATACCATGAGGAGTGGGGTCAAAATACCATGTGTAGTGGTGTCAAAATACCATGGATAGTTGGTTCGATATACCATGGGTAGGGGTTCGATATACCATGGATAGCGGGTTCAATATACCATCTGTGTGTGGGTCAAACTACCATGGATAAGGGGGTTTGGTATGCTCTGCATAAGGAAGTCAGAATATCATGGATAGGAGTTTCGATATACCATGGGTAGCGGGGTCAAAATATAATGGCTAGTTGTGTCAAAATACCATGGATAGTGGGTTTGATATACCATGGGTAGGGGCTTTAATATGCCATGGAAAGAGGGTTCAATATGCCATTGGTAGGGGGTCAAAATCCCATGGGTAGGGGCTCAAAATACCATGGATAGGGATTGGATATACCAAGGATAGGGGGACAAAATACAATGGGTAGGGGGTCAAACTACTATGGGTTCGATATGCCATGAGTAGGGAGTTTGATATACCATGGATAGGGGGTTAAATATAGCACGGGTAAGGGGTTCAAGATACCTAGGGTAAAGGGGCTGAAATATCATGGATATACCATGGGAAGGGGGTTCATTTTTGACATTTCATTTCAAGTGTGATTTTCATGGTTTTTTTTCTTTTGATTCGTTATAAAATTTCCTACCAGCATTTGTCAACAAGAGATGAGCTAACTCTCATTGCTTCTGAGATAAAAGTGGGCAAAGGGGCCAAGAGGCACCAACACCCAAAATGATAACTTTCTAAATTTAAGTCTGATTTGTGTGATGTTTTTTCATTGAAACCTTTTGAGAAATTCCTGCTTGGAGTATGGCAACAGATTGCAGTTTTTACTGTTGTGGTGATAAGAAAGGACCAACAGTCCTATTTCACAGTTGCGGTGATATGAAAGGACCAACGGTCCTGTGTTACTGTTGCGGTGATATGAAAGGACCAACAGTCCTGTTTTATTGTTGCGGTGATATGAAATGACTAACAGTCCTGTGTTACTGTTGCGGTGATATGAAAGGACCAACAGTCCTGTTTTGCTGTTGTGGTGATATTAAAGGACCAACAGTCCTATGTTACTGTTGTGGTGATATGAAAGGACCAACAGTCCTATATTACTGTTGCGATGATATGAAAGGACCAACAGTCCTGTTTTACTGCTGCGGTGATATGAAAGGACCAACAGTCCTGTGTTACTGTTGCGATGATATGAAAGGACAAACAGTCCTGTTTTGCTGTTGTTGTGATATGAAAGGACCAACAGTCCTGTGTTACTGTTGCGGTGATATAAAAGGACCAACAGTCCTGTATTACTGTTGTGGTGATATGAAAGGACCAACAGTCCTGTGTTACTGTTGCCGTGATATGAAAGGACCAAGAGCCCTGTGTTACTGTTGTGGTGATATGAAAGGACCAACAGTCCTGTGTTACTGTTGTGGTGATATGAAAGGACCAACAGTCCTGTGTTACTGTTGCGATGATATGAAAGGACCAACAGTCATGTTTTGCTGTTGTGGTGATATGACAGGAGCAACAGTCCTATTTTACTGTTGTGGTGATATGAAAGGACCAACAGTCCTGTGTTACTGTTGCGATGATATGAAAGGACGAACAGTCCTGTTTTGCTGTTGTTGTGATATGAAAGGACCAACAGGCCTATTTTACTGTTGCGGTGATATGAAAGGACCAACAGTCCTGTGTTACTGTTGTGGTGATATGAAAGGAACAACAGTCCTGTGTTACTGTTGCCGTGATATGAAAGGACCAAAAGTCCTGTGTTACTGTTGTAGTGATATGAAAGGACCAACAGTCCTGTGTTACTGTTGTGGTGATATGAAAGGACCAACAGTCCTGTGTTACTGTTGCGATGATATGAAAGGACCAACAGTCATGTTTTGCTGTTGTGGTGATATGGAAGGAGCAACAGTCGTATTTTACTGTTGCGTGATATGAAAGGACAAACAGTCCTGTGTTACTGTTGCGACGATATGAAAGGACCAACAGTCCTGTTTTGCTGTTGAGGTGATATGAAAGGTGCAACAGTCCTATTTTACTGTTGCAGTGATATGAAAGGACCAACAGTCCTGTGCTACTGTTGTGGTGTTATGAAAGGACCAACAGTCCTGTGTTACAGTTGCGATGATATGAAAGGACCAACAGTCCTGTGTTACTGTTGTGGTGATATGAAAGGACCAACAGTCCTGTGTTACTGTTGTGGTGATATGAAAGGACCAACAGTCCTGTGTTACTGTTGCGATGATATGAAAGAACCAACAGTCATGTTTTGCTGTTGTGGTGATATGGAAGGAGCAACAGTCGTATTTTACTGTTGCGTGATATGAAAGGACCAACATTCCTGTGTTACTGTTGCGACGATATGAAAGGACCAACAGTCCTGTTTTGCTGTTGAGGTGATATGAAAGGTGCACCAGTCCTATTTTACTGTTGCAGTGATATGAAAGGACCAACAGTCCTGTGCTACTGTTGCGGTGCTATGAAAGGACCAACAGTCCTGTGTTACAGTTGCGATGATATGAAAGGACCAACAGTCCTGTGTTACTGCTGTGGTGATATGAAAGGACCAACATTCCTGTTTTGCTGTTGTTGTGATATGAAAGGAGCAACAGTCCTATATTACTGTGCGGTGATATGAAAGGAGCAACAGTCCTATTTTACTGTTGTGGTGATATGAAAGGACCAACAGTCCTGTTTTGCTGTTGTTGTGATATGAAATGAGCAACAGTCCTATTTTACGGTTGCGGTGATATGAAATGACCAACAGTCCTGTGTTGCTGTTGCCGTGATATGAAAGGACCAAAAGTCCTGTGCTACTGTTGCAGTGATATGAAAGGACCAAAAGTCCTGTGTTACTGTTGTGGTGATATGAAAGGACCAACAGTCCTGTGTTACTGTTGCCGTGATATGAAAGGACCAACAGTCCTGTGTTACTGTTGCGGTGATATAAAAGGACCAACAGTCCTGTGTTACTGTTGTGATAATATGAAAGGACCAACAGTCCTGTGTTACTGTTGCGACGATATGAAAGGACCAACAGTCCTGTTTTCCTGTTGTGGTGATATGAAAGGACTAACAGTCATATTTTACTGTTGCGGTGATATGACAGGACCAACAGTCCTGTTTTACTGTTGCGGTGATATGAAAGGACCAACAGTCCTATTTTACTATTGCTGTGATATGAAAGGACTAACAGTCATATTTTACTGTTGCGGTGATATGACAGGACCAAGAGTCCTATTTTACTGTTGCGGTGATATGATAGGACCAACAGTCCTATTTTAATGGATTAAATGTCAAGATAAAACCATAAGTGAATTGAATCAAATATTTTCTCTTGAAATTTAGACTTGATTGAACATTATGAAAGATGAGGTCAACGATGCATGCTCAGGAGAGCTTTTAGTTTAGAATACAAGTAATCGTAATTTATCAATTACATTGATTTTTACCCTTAAATAATGATTACATTTAGAATACCTTTTCACTATTTTGACATATATTTTTCTTAACTGATTTAATTTATATATTTTCATATACAATATGCATATATATATAAGTCTAGAAGATTGTGCAACTATACCGATAAGGATGTTACAAAAATATATTGACAAATGTTCGATCAACAAATGACCTTCTTCAGGCTGGTATAATTACAACTCACTAAATAGTCAGGTGACAAAGTGTGACGTATTAAAAATTCAAGTATAAAAATCTTTAACTCCCTCATTTCAATGTAATGATAGGGTGGTATAATTACCACTCACTAAATAGTCAGATGACACTTTGTCACACTTTATCACCTGACTATTTAGTGAGTTATTAATTACCGTCGATTACTTATTTGCTTGCAAGCAAATAATTTGACCTCGCCTTTTCCGTATGCAATTGACCTTACTAGTGACAGGTATAAACGAATAATTTGTATTTTGTCGCTTATTAACTGCCAACTTGCATGGTACTTTGTCCGTAATTAACACCGACTAAAAGCTGATTCACAAAAAATAAGAAATAAGTGCATTGTTGTACTGATTTAATGACGATTCGACAAACTCCGTAAACAATGTCGAAAATTAATAAGATGACGTCCATTTCTTGATCGATCTCAAAACACATCAGTTGCAAGTATTTTCCCCGATGCGCGTACATTTCATAACATTTATAAGTTACAGAAACACGTTTTATTAAGGCATCAATCATATCCGATAGTTTTTTATGGGCAACAAAATTTACGATTTGGCAAATAATGCCCCTTTAATGAATGAGTACTGACACTTTTCTTATAGATTGACTGTCGAATTTTAAAATTATTAATTTCTAAATATTTCTCTTTCTCAAAATGGGTCTTTATGTAAATGTATGTATCTAATTTACATCTGTTGCTACCAATGGAATCTACCCATTCTCCATACCAAAAATCAAGAAAACTGTTACACATATTACCTTTTACTTGTTTAAACAACTGACCTAATTTGATATTTAAACTCCTGATCTCCAATTCATCCATAATATATAATATACTCGAATACCATGTATTGATTTTACTAAAATGTAACTCTCTATTGCATATATAAGCATCAAATAGTAAACCTTCCTGTTGACCTTCAATCTGTGACAATATTTTAACATAGCTAAAATTACAGAGAAATATATAGAATAACGTCCAAGCTCAGACATAACTGCAATATTGGTAGTTTTCCTATTTACGCCAAGAATGTATTTTAAAAGGTTTTCATGTGATTGCTCTGTATGGCTGGTTGAGAAAAGTTTTTAAAAACAATAATCACTTTTTTCCTACAACTGGACGAATCAACAGAACACATACCCCAAATTTCACTCCCATAAGTTAGAATTGGTTTAATGGTATGATAATAAAGATGTAAAAAGGTGTCTATACTAGGATTTATTGAAGACAAACAATTTTGTAATTTAAAGTATGCCTTCATAGATTTCTTATACAGGTCAAGCTTATATTGATTGAATTTCCGGTGCTTGAAATGGTGAATCCTAAATATCTATATAAGGAAGCTGATCAGATTAAAGTACCATTAAAATAAACAGGATGTTTCAAACATTTACCTGCTTTGCTAAAAATAACAACATTTGTTTTTGAAACGTTTACACTTAAACACCAATTTGTACAATATGTGTGTAGCAAGTACATTATCTCTTGTAATCCTTCCTGTGTTTCAGAAAAGATAACAATGCCATCGGCATACATTAGACAGTCTATTCTATTGTGATTAACATTCACTGAAACTGAAGCATTTTTAAAAATCTCTGGTAAGTCATTGAAAAATAATTTAAATAAATTTATGCTAAGGACATCACCTTGTTTATGTGTGTTTTATATATATGTACTTGATTTGCCTGAATAAAATATTATTATTATTATTATTATAACGTTTTAATGAAAGAAAAAACTGATTCAGCTAGATTCCGTCAATATGTGAAGGAAACGAAATTTACATTGATAAACTGCCCTAAGTTTGGCATGGAAGATGAACTCTGCATAAACAGACAGGTTCATAGACACGAACTGTGACTGACGCACAAATTACTTAAGCTGTTCACAGACTAACGTATTTCCGCTATGGCTGACGTACATGCACAATCGACCCGAAAACGAAGACGAACTGAAGCGACGGAAATATCTACTGAGACTTACGATGTTACAGATTACAGACCTACACATGATAACTCATGGCAGTTGATGACTTTATGGTACTGAACCACATTATAGTTGACCCCCCTGACGACATAAACTGTACCGTGAAAACAGACGACGGACAAATTACAAATCACGATAGGATAAGACAGATGTTAGACAGAAATTATAAAACATCTGTTGAAAATACGATGAGAAAATACATTAAGAAAGTGTAAAGCTCTAATGCAAAAATTGAAAAAGGTAGTTTTATAACCGTAAGAATACCTATTCTTGTAGAACTTTTGACACGTAAAGTTGAAACTTCGCATTGGAAAAAGAATAAACTTCTCTGCATGCTGCTGCAAAACAAGCAAGTGTTTCTCTTGCAAGCAAAAGATGTAAGTACAAGGGAACATGCATGAACAAAACATGTAAGTGTAGAAAGTCCGGCGTTCTTTGTAGCAACAAGTATCACTCTGGGCGTGCATGCGAAAATGTGATTCAGGTAGACAATTAAAATTGCATTATAGTTCAAAAACTGTTTACTTTTCATGAGGTG